>JAOEHY010028079.1:0-48738 GCA_025447955.1 Psilopsiagon aurifrons | reverse complement strand
TTAGTGTGAGGTGTCCCTGCCCATGGCAGGGGGGTTGGAACTGGATGATCTTAAGGTCCTTTCCAACCCTAACTATTATATGGTTCCATATATCAGCATTTATATTTGATTACTTAGGAGGCATTTCTCTTTAGAGTCCATGGAAGTTTTCTTTCACGATTGAACATGGACTAGACACACATCTTTGAAGCTTTGATTCTAAAATGCCAGTGAATTTCCCTGTTGGTACATTTCAGATGTATGATAACATAACCTCTCTGAGGTTTGAGGATGGTGATAATGGTAAGAAGATTGCAGCAGCCATGATTTCTGCTGAGGGGGAGGTGATGGAGTTCCAGAAGGCTGTACCTGCTGAAGGCAGAGTGGAGGACTGGATGACAGTGGTGTTGAAAGAGATGAGACAAACGAACAGACTCCTGACTAAGGAAGCTATTTTTCGATACTGTGAAGACAGAAGCAGGTGAAACAATCAGTATCAAGAATAACACAAATACCTCACGTTACTATGAGCCTGTAGTGATAGAGAAGAAGCAAGACTTAATTTTTCAATGTTTAAACAATTTAGCCTGTATTTCTGTTTGTGGAGGGAGATGGATACATGCAAATGCAGTATTTTAACTGACGAGAAAGAACTGTGGTATCTTTCTTATATAATTTCCTAAGTCTTGAGTTCTTATTTTTAGTGTTGTGTGCACGGTATGTTTTTGCACTATGAATTCCACTTGGCCATCTTTACATATGGAATAAGCAACTTTTCTATTAGAACATTTCCTAGGCTTTTGAAATACTGCAATAAACCTTGACAGCATTCTGTACATACCTCTAAAGTTTGGCTCATGTTGTAGTCCTTAGAGGGTTTTTTTGATGTCCCAATTAATTACTTAGAATAAAGAGTAGCTCAGCTCCCTCTCTCCATGTATTTTCCATAGAGTTGATTGGATGTTGCTCTTCCAAGGCATGATGGTGCTGGCTGCTAATCAGGTGTGGTGGACTTGGGAAGTAGAGGATGTCTTTCGGAAAGTGAAGAAGGGAGAAAAACAGGCAATGAAACTTTATGCTGAAAAAATGCATAAGCAGATTGATGACCTGGTTACCCGCATTACAATGCCTTTGAGCAAAAATGAGAGGAAAAAATACAACACTGTTCTCATTATTGATGTTCATGCCAGAGACATTGTTGATACATTCGTAAGAGACAGGTAAACACTCCCCAACCTACTGAGAAAGTACTAAAGGCATGAATTGTAGTCCCATCCTTTATCCTCATGTGAGCAAGTCTCTCTTGTGTAGTATCCTGCAGGCTCAGGAGTTTGAGTGGGAAAGCCAGCTGCGTTTTTACTGGGACCGGGAGCCAGATGCGCTCAACGTGCGGCAGTGCACCGGCACATTTTCTTATGGCTATGAGTATATGGGTTTGAACGGACGTCTTGTGATCACCCCACTTACAGATCGTATTTATCTCACACTCACACAGGTATATTTCTAGAGAAGAATTTTTATCAAAAAGCCCTTTTAAAATGCACTTCTAGGCAATCCCGTAACTGTTTTATTGCCACTTCCAGTTATCTGCAAACTGAACGCTAATGTGTTTGAAATCAATTGTGATATCCTTCTAACCAGATTTGAGTTCTCATTATTTTGGGTTACTCAAAGATAATGTAGAATGCATTCATAGGTAAAATTTAAGGCTTCTTGTACCTGAGAGTTCATTTGTGATTTTGCTACCAACCTAATATAAATGTAATCTGTCTCCAAAGGCTTTGTCAATGTATTTGGGAGGAGCACCAGCAGGGCCAGCAGGTACAGGGAAAACAGAAACAACCAAGGATCTGGCCAAAGCACTGGGCTTGCTGTGTGTAGTGACAAACTGTGGAGAAGGCATGGATTTCAAAGTAAGAGTTAAAGATCTGTGTTCTCTGATAAGGTGCCACTTACTGCTCTTTCAGTGCCCAGGATGAGGGCATATTCTGAACTTTGGCATAAGTGCCTCCCTTACTGATACCATGCTACTTAATATGAAATATGGTAAAAATTATCTGGTTTTAATAAATTCCTGAAGGAACTTCAAGTGCTTTCAAGCAGGGGAACAATGACTGGATGATATGTGTTTAAGCTCATCATAGGCAATCTGCAGTTGGCAAATAATTATTGCAAGATACTGTAACAGATTGCTAGCTCCTGCATGTGTAAATATCCAGAATCATTACCTAGTCATTAGGGTTTTATCATTCTTGCTGATGCTGAATGTTTTATATATTCATTGCTGAGAATTTTTTCTTGTTGCTCTTGTTTAGGCAGTTGGCAAAATTTTGTCTGGACTCGCCCAGTGCGGAGCATGGGGCTGCTTTGATGAATTCAATCGTATTGATGCTTCTGTGCTTTCAGTAATTTCTTCTCAGATTCAGACTATTCGAAATGCTTTAATGAATCAGTTGAAAACATTTCAGGTAAACATTAACAGAGAAGAGTAACTGTGAAGGCTGATCTTGTTTTTGAGGCCAAGATTCAGGCTTAGACCCCATCGTTAGATCGAAGGGCTGCTGCTTCTGTAATTCATTTGTGCTGAACATGTCAAACTCCAGAGTGTGTACTATCTGTTTCAGAGACATTAAATCCTTGCTGATTTCCTAATCCTTTGCTAGGTTCTTCTTTAGGTAGTGGAATAAAAAGATAAACAGGATAATAGGAAGTAAATGGGGTAATGGTATAGTAGTAATTAGGGAGAGGAGTAACTTTATTTGGTGTTTATTGGAATTCAGAACTCTCAAACAGAAAATTGAATTGACAAGTGTGAAATGTCTTGGATATAATATCCAAGATACGAACAGTGGGATCTCAAACTGAACACTCTAACGTACTGTTCTAAGTGGGGGCGTAAGAATTGCTGGTTTTCTCTTTAAGCAAATAGAACTATGTATTTTATTCCAAATACACATTGTTCTAATGTTATCTTATGCCTTTAGTTTGAAGGACAAGAAATTAGCCTTGATAGCTGTGTGGGCATTTTCATTACGATGAATCCTGGTTATGCTGGTCGGACTGAGCTCCCCGAGTCTGTAAAAGCTTTGTTCAGGCCTGTGGTTGTCATTGTCCCAGATCTTCAGCAAATCTGTGAAATCATGCTCTTTTCTGAGGGCTTCCTTATGGCAAAGGTAGAAAGACTTTTTTGCTACCCTTAACCCATGTACACACCAATGTATGCATTGTTTGGCTGTCACTTACACACTTGTGATTATCTGACTTTAATCTCAAACAGGTCCTTGCCAAAAAGATGACAGTGCTATACAAGCTAGCAAGGGAACAGCTTTCTAAACAACATCATTATGATTTTGGACTGCGGGCCCTTAAGTCAGTGTTGGTGATGGCTGGAGAACTGAAAAGAGGATCAGGAGACCTCAGTGAGGTAGATTTGCTGCTTTAGGTACCCTGGGCAGATCATCTTTTTCATTAAGAAGAGGATGTGTTTACACATCTGCTCATTGGAAAGAGGGGCATTCATCTTATTTCTCTGTTCTTACTGAGTTTTATCATGCCCCCTGCCAGCAAGATACCATCAGAACTCAAAGTAGGGAAATCTATAGAAAAAGAAGTCTCTTATTTCCTGTTAAGTCGGGGATGCAAATAGCCAGATGAGTATTTCTGGATGAATAGTAAAAGCTGGTTTTTGAACAGCGAGTGCTCCAGTTGTTAACTATGAAGCTCGAGTAGTACAGTAAACTTATAAATGAAAGTTTTTCACTACAATGCTTTTTATGGCTTTCTGTACACCTGTTTGCTATTTCTGTTGTGACAGCCAGATGCCCAGGGAAATTCTAACTCAGATTTCTTCTTCAAAACTTAGAGACAGATGAAGGAAACTCCTCTGTAAAATTATGTACAGATGCACATTGCAGGTTGCCAGGAAATTGGGGTCTAAATGATGCTATCAAGAGGACCACAGTATTTGGATATGTTCATACCCAATAACATTTGATGTTATTTTAACATCAAATCAGGGAAGCTGTGGCCTGAGTCACTCCAGCCATTTGGCAGTTAATATGGTAGGAAAAGGCAGTGTATTACTCTGCTAAATCTATTGCTATTGGTCTGCTTAATCCTCATGAAATAACCAGTGTTTCCACTCGTAAGTGATTCCAAGAAAACATTCTCAAAGCTGTACTGAAGTAATCAGGCAACAGTTGTAAGAGGTGTTTGATGTTACTACATATTAGCTAATTGGTTAGCTATTTGGTAAAGATTGATTTTGCTATGTTTTGTCTAGGAAGTTGTACTGATGAGAGCTCTACGAGATATGAATCTTCCTAAATTTGTGTTTGAAGACGTACCTCTCTTTCTTGGCCTAATTTCTGACCTGTTTCCTGGCCTGGATTGCCCTCGAGTCTGCTACCCTAACTTTAATGATGCTGTAGAACAAGTGCTGGAAGAAGGGGGTTATATTGTTTTACCAGTCCAGGTAGAAAAAATATTAGTTGCTTGAGTTTTTATTGTAATCATTAAGCTGCATGTGTACTGCTGGAATGGCTCCAGGAAAGCTTATCTTGTGTAGACCTGCTGATCTTGTCCATAGAAGAATTATGGACAGCAGTCTATTGAATAAATATGTATTTTTCAGGTGGATAAAGTAGTTCAGATGTATGAGACAATGTTAACTCGTCACACTACAATGGTAGTTGGACCTACTGGAGGTGGCAAGTCAGTTGTCATTAATGCTTTGTGCCAGGCCCAAACCAAGTGAGTATAGAATTTGGTGCGTGGAAATCAGGTTGTAAGATGGTATAGACTGCATTATTCAGCCCTGTGTAGTCATGACAGGATCAGTAGCTGACCATAATATTTACTTGAGTTAAGAATACAACATGGTATTGTGTCATTTTAATATTACTTTTCTTGCTGTATCTTTAGGCTGGGATTATTGACAAAGCTTTACACACTGAACCCTAAAGCTATGAGTGTGATTGAGCTTTATGGGAACCTTGACCCTACCACCCGAGACTGGACAGATGGAGTCCTGTCAAACATATTTCGGGAGATCAACAGGCCTACTGACAAGAAAGAGCGAAGGTGGGCATCTAGAAACCAATGTGATGGGTTTTAGATACTGAATTTTAAAGCTTTTAATTTTTAAATATTTGATACCACTATTTAAAAACCAAATGCTAAATAAAGAGATAGTATCCAGGGGTCTTTCTGCCTTCTGTGAGCTCCTCAGTGAGATGGCTTATAAAAAACGAATGGGAGACGTCAAAGCAGCTGGGCTGACATTGTCACCATTGATGGCACATCTGAAACATGTTAGTAAAATCAGAGATTAATCAGTGCCTCTTGGCTCCTGTGTCCACAGGTACATTCTGTTTGATGGAGACGTGGATGCTCTCTGGGTTGAAAACATGAATTCTGTCATGGATGACAACAAGTTATTGACCCTGGCAAATGGGGAGCGGATTAGACTTCAGTCACACTGTGCTTTGTTGTTTGAGGTAAGTAGTGACTGTAGTGCTTAATACATGGGAAGGGTTAGAAACAGATGGGTCTACAAAGCCTGACAAGCTATTACTGTAGCTGTTCTTTGTTTAAGTGCATGATTATTTTCTAGGTTGGTGACTTGCAGTATGCATCTCCTGCCACGGTATCCCGCTGTGGAATGGTCTTTGTAGATCCGAAAAATCTAAGATACACACCCTACTGGCAGAAGTGGGTCCAAAAAAGAGAAAATGAGGTGGGAACTTCTGCACTTATTCAGAAAGAAGTAAATACTGAGCTGTAGACAGCTGCAGAAGAAAACCTTTGTAAAGGCAGTCTGATTTTCTGACAACAAATCTAATCACTAGGAATACAGCAGAGGGCTGAAGGCAGTTCCCAGCTTTTCTAACTTCTGATTGTTTCTGAGAACCAGGAAACCAGTTTAGCTGATCACCAAAGAGCTAACAATGAGATTGCTTAGGTCCCTGTTTCTTACATTTGGTTTAAAAACTCAAATCCGAAGGGAACTGAAGACAGCTGAGTTGCTAGCACCTGATAAATGCAGATCTTCACCTGCTGAAAAGCCAGTCCGTACAACAGTGTCACGTTTCTTCATGTGACCATACCCTGTCTTTGGTAGAGGTGATCCCTTCAAGACAAATCATACTTGATCAGCCAGGTACTGATGGAAAGCTCTTCTGTCAAAAATCTGCTTTCTAGGTTTCTGTGTGCTGAATTATTGTCCTTTTTCTTCCTCAGCAAGAGAGAAATTATTTGAATCATCTCTTTGAAAAATATGTGCCCTGCCTTATTGATATGATTATAGAGGGAATTGTGGATGGCAGACCGGGAGCAAAGCTGAAGACCATTGTTCCTCAAACAGATTTAAATATGGTAAGGAAGGGAGAGTAAAGGTTGAAAAAGTTTATCTAAAAAGAGAAATGGAAAGATGGACAAAATAAAAATCTCCCAAAGAAAGTACAGGAGTGTTTCTGCTGAAATGTCATTTCTAGTGATAAACAATAATAACAAAGAGAGAAAAGACACAGTCAGTTCATACCAGTGCTTTTCTGCTGACATTAATATACACATCAATAGATCCACCTGCAGGGGGAAATGATCAACAAACACTCAAACAGCTGAAAACGTATCAAGAGTTTTCATGCATCTAGGTGACAATTCTATTTACAGTTTTGTCTTGTTTTACGACAGGTGGTGCAGCTGGCTATGATGCTGGAAGCGCTAATTGTGGTGCAGCATGATGATCCTGATGTTCTGGAATGTTTTTTCTTGGAAGCTTTGTATTCTTCCTTAGGTGCTTCTCTTCTTGAAGCTGGGAGAATTAAGTTTGATGAAAACGTTAAACGTATTTCCTGCTTGCCTACTGTTAATGATGACAACACCCTGGCTAAGCCAGGGGAGCTGCCAGGTAGGATCTTGTCATAATTTATTCTGAATCCCAGTGATTGCTTACATTAGAAAAGTATTAGTTTCCATGAAGGCAGAACATCGTTCTTCCTTTCAGCTAAGTTATCCTGGCTGCAAAATATGCTTTTCGAAGGGCTATCAGTGAAAACTACATAGAGATACTGACGCTAGATGAATCTCAGCTACTCATCTGTCCTCACAAAACAGTAATTTTCTGTGCCAAGCTGAAAAGATAAACACTGAAAGGAAAAATAAAATGTGAAAGGAAAGCCAGTGGAAGGTGCTTAAAAAGCAGTAGCATGAGCCAAGTGCTGGACTAGGAGAATTCTGGTGGGTGCTTTACTGAGTTAAATGACAAGTAAACGGAACACAGTGTTACCCATCTTGGTCCAGAATCTTACCCTGCACTTTTATCTCAATCACATTATTTTCTTATGAAATATTTCAGTGTCCTAGAAAACTTCCAGGTGCTTAATGGTTTGCAGGTCAGCTGCCAACTTTGTATGACTTTCATTTTGATGCATCTAAAAAGCAATGGGTACCATGGATGAATCTTGTTCCTGAATATATTCATAACCCTGAAGTGAGATTTCGTGACATTCTAGGTGAGTGTAAGATAAAATGCAGTGATAATATGCCTTGAATTTATTAAGTGCTCCCACTGAGTGCATGGCACTTAATGTGAGACACCCTCTTTCTGTAGTGAAGGTCATCTGCTCAGGTTCAGTTTCTTGTGATGGCAGAAATCAACTTCTTTAATGTTCTTGCAATAGTAGTTCAGCAGAAATAGAGTTGATATTTACAGCACTGTGTAATAAGGAAGTGAGGAAAGAATAAAAAGCTTGTTTCAGTTAGTAAGGCTTATTAGGAGCTATCAGTGCCTTTTACAAGCGTGAATAGCACCAGATTCACAGTCTGATCTACCAGAAACTCTTGGAAAGATGTCAGCTCCATGGTTCAAGTAGATAAAAATTACATTCATAAGGCTATTATTGGTTGTTACTTCAAGCACTGTATAATGGTGACAGTTGCTTTTCACAGTTAAAGACAAATTGAGGCATGTTACTTTATTCAGTAAGTTACTTAACTACAGGCAAGTTACTTACTTCGGTAAGATCAGGTTAACTTCACTGACACAAATAATTATGTGATCTCTGAAGTTGCTCCAAATGGCAGGCTATTCACATAGAAAGAAATTAATCTCTGCAGAGTTCTGGGAAAATGCTTATGATCCAAATAAATCCTGATTATAGCCTTGAAATAGGGATTAAATGGAGTTTAACCAGTCCATAACCCTCCTTTATGGAAGGTAACTTCTCTTTTTAATATATCTATAGGAGAAAAGATCCCAATGATAAATGATGAAAAGATGGATGAGCAATTAAAAATTTCTTTCCACATTGTTAGTGAGTTGATATTTCAGATCATGTCTTTGTGCAACTGCAAGTTAATAGCTTGAGAGTGTGATCCAACACTGTTCTATAAATATAAATTCCCCAGCTGTACTGCATTTTAATTTGACCTGCTGCCCAATTCATGATCTTTTTCAGTGCCTACAGTGGATACAACACGCACAACTTGGTTACTAGAACAGATGGTAAAAATAAAATGCCCAGTTGCTCTTGTAGGTGAATCAGGTACATCTAAAACAGCAACTACACAAAACTTCCTAAGCAATCTGGACAAAGACCTTTATGTATGTATGAGGCGGTTTGCCTTGTTTATAAAGCTTCATTTTCATTCTTTGTGTGTTACCTTTGCATTGGAAGGCCTGATTCTGTGGGTAGCAATATTGACTTTGGTAACGTGACAGCAAGCTCCAGACCCAAAGTGCATGATTCATTTGAGAATCCTTCAGGAACAAAGATGTTTTATTCTCTTCTAACACACAGAGATTCAATTTTAGAAAGGAAATGTATATTATTGAAGTGCTAAGATTGGAATTACTTTTCCATGTCATCCATAATTCAAGTGAATAAATAGACAAGAGAAGTGTTTCCTGTATGCGTAATATAAAGAATATTTTTGACTGCTCTAGCTGAAAAAAAAGAACAGGTAAAAATCCGTTCTTTTCCATTTCCCCCCCCTTTGCAGCTACTGCTAACAATTAACTTCTCTTCTCGTACATCATCATTGGACATTCAGAGAAACCTGGAGACAAATGTAGAGAAACGAACTAAAGACATTTATGGCCCTCCAATGGGAAAACGTCTCATGATTTTCATGGATGATATGAATATGCCAAGGGTAAGCTGCCAGTAGTTTGCAAGGAAGTATAGGGATGCTCGGGGTGGCATTGACATGGTCCCTTCATACACAGATCAGATGAGATTCATGGTATGTACTTACCTGGATTTCAGCTTAGGACCTTCAGAACAGTCAGATTTGTGTGCAGTAGGGGGTGTTTCTATCTGTCCCGTATGAAGGAGAGATACTGTCGGGTCATTTCTTTATGCCATTAAAATCATGTTTCTGTGGCCTGATATTGGCTACAAGTTGTGTATTGTAGAAACTATACTTTTCTCTTTACAAATGTGGTGAAAGAGTAGATGCACATTTAGTTTACCTTGGAGAAGAGGTGCTTTGCCTGTAGGAGACATTGGAATGAATGTTCACAATCAGTGCTAGAGCGGTCCTTGTAATGTTCTCCTGAGTATGGAGCACAGTATTTCTACGTTTATAGTAGTAATTGGCATGCTGATGTACTTGTGCTAAATATCTTGACTCTTTTGTATCACAAAGGTTGATGAGTATGGCACACAGCAACCCATTGCCCTGTTGAAGCTGCTGCTAGAAAAAGGTTACATATATGACCGTGGTAAGGAGATGAACTGTAAATTTCTGCGAGACCTAAGTTTTATTGCTGCCATGGGGAAAGCTGGAGGAGGTCGGAATGAAGTTGACCATCGATTCATCTCACTCTTCAGTGTTTTTAACATAACTTTTCCTTCTGAGCAATCACTGAATCTGATCTATGCTTCCATCCTGAAAGGCCACACTGCGGTAATTTCACTGTTTTTAAAGGACTACTCAACAGGTTTTCTGGTTTTAAATAGACAGGTATTTCTGTGGTATCACAAGACCTGAAATCTTCTGTTATCAGACTTATATTTAGAACTTCATGCAAACTTTCCCCTTCCTCTTCTCTTGTTTAATGGGTTTACACTGTTTTGATGAATTCTTGAGTAATATCTAAACATTCAAGTCGGTAGATAATCTATAAACCTGGTAATTTTCATAGGTTGAAACCTGTGAATAATTTGGTTACAATTCCTCTAACCAAATATACAGAGGCCAGCACAGTCTTCCCTGAATGACAGTGAAAAGTGTAGTGTAATGGAGCAGACTGCATTACTAGCAAGTAATTTGCAACATTTAAATCAGAAAAGAGCAGTTTATCTTTTGCTCTAGCAGTACTCTGGAAATTCCAGTCATTGATGTTCTCTTCAGCACTGTGCAAGCTTGGGAATGAAGATGGAGGTTGCTCAAAGCATTGAACTGCAGAATGTTCATAGTACACATTAATATGAATATCTGAATATGTTTGTCCTTAGTTATTTGCAATACACCAAGCAGGTTTAAAAGCTGGAAAGCAGAATATATTTAACAGCCCTGAGTTCTCTCTGGCAGGCTCATGAAAACACCTCTTTTCTCATGTTTGCAGGTATTTAATGAGTCTATATCAAGCATCTCTGACAAGATTACTGCATGTACTTTGGAGCTTTATAGAATGATTATTTGTGACCTACCCCCTACTCCTTCCAAATTCCATTACATTTTTAACCTGCGGGATCTCTCCAGGGTCTTTAACGGACTCGTTCTTACAACTCCAGAGAGGTAAGAAGAGAAAAATTGTCTTCAGTGGTCCTGGTCCTAAACCTGTTTATATTGGGTGACTAAGAGCTAAGATGAGGTAATTTGGTACATGAAATCAGTCGCATTTAGTCACTTTTCATCACACCTTTGCCACAATAAGAAAATGTTCAGGAACATCCTAAATTGTGATCTTGCTCTTAGATAAACAGATAAACACTGATGTATTAGTCTGTCTTAAATAGGATATTCAAAGGTAAAAATGCAAGAAAATGAGTTATTATGAAAAGGACAACCCCCAGGAAGAGAGTAATAAAGTCAATCCAGAGTTTAGTCAGTGTGATTAACCATATGGCCTTAGGAATCATGTCAGCTCGTTTGGTGCAGTCTGATATTTTGATGTTAATTCAGGTTTCAAACAGTGACCCAGATGGTGAGAGTCTGGAGAAATGAGTGCCTCAGGGTTTTCCATGACAGGCTGATTAATGAAGCAGACAAAGAATTGGTGAGTAATTTCATTTAATTTTTAGTAGTCTCTGGCTATTACTATGGCAACTGAGTTTGCAACAGCAACATTACCAACTGTTGGGCTCGGGTCTGCAGTCAGCCTGCAGACTCGTCCAAGCACTGTGTTTCTCCATTCATTTAAAACATGGCCCATGGAGTTTTCTTTTCTAAAATAAAGTGACTATGGCAGACTAAGCAAGTAGATCTGCTGAAGAAATGGAAAATGTCACTCAGTTTGCCTGTCCAGGAAAAGTGGTTAACAGTGGCACAGGGGAGAGAGCAGTGCAGGGAAAAACTCAGGGAATCACTTCAAGTCAGTATTTTACTTTAGGAAGGTTATATCAGAATGTGACTATACAATCAAGTAGGACTAAGAGGGAGAAGTGCTGAGTCCTTAAACAATGGATTCAGTTTTGGCTATTTTGCAAATTGGAAAATGCTCCAAATCTTAAAACGCTAGAGAGAATGATGCCAGTTTTATACCCTGAGAATTAGGAGAGGAATTGAGGTAACGTTTACCTATATGGAAGCAAGTTTCTTCACAAGTTGCTTAGATGAAAAGGGGTAGATTAAGATGGCTTCAGGTTTTTCTGCTTAACACTTTCTTCTCTAGCAAAAAAAAAGATACATTTCCAGTTTAATTCTCACAGCTTAGAATATATTGCAACTTTTCTGTATTTGTACATTCATTCAATCTTACAAGATTTGTGACAAATCTTGGTGGTGAGACATCCTTGAATGCTGAGAAGGGAGGTTTATTAATAGAATTTTTGCACCAATATATGAGAAGTTGGTTTTTTTAGCAAGCTTCTCTTTTCCTGTCTGAAACTTCTGCAGACTATTGGCTTAAATGCTTCTTGAACTGCCTGTTAGATAATTTTAGAAATCATACGTAGAACACAATAGGAGGCTGTGGTCTTTAGATCTTCTAGTGACAAGTATCCCCTTGAAATCAGTCAGTATTTCAGGCAAGAATCTGCATTATCACCTTCAAGTATTACTGGATTCAGAATAATCTGCTTTATCATGTTGCCTGACTCATTTCATATCATTGAAGGTACAAGGTCATATAAAAAACCTGACTGAACAGCATTTCAAAGATTCCTTGGAGCCGGCCATGAGGGATCCTATTCTTTTTGGAGATTTCAGAATGGCCCTGAATGAAGGAGAGCCTCGTATTTATGAAGATATCCAAGACTATGATGCAGCAAAAGCTCTCTTTCAGGTAGTGTGCATCAGCTTGGAACTGTGCCTGATTCTGTCTCTGTGCCTGAGGAATGGGCAGGAGCCTGCCTTAAGCTGTAGGAAACCTGCTCACTTTCTGTGTGCACATAGTATTTTATGTGCACAGTTACCCATTAGGGGTCTGCAGTAATGAAAATTGAAAATCAGCTACAGAGTCAGCAGTGTATTCCAGTAGTTTATTTTCCCTGAGGAAGGGGAAAGGAATAATTCTGCTAAATGGGTTGTTGTTTCATTAATGTTACCAGTTCATTGGTCTCCTAGTAACATTCTGTCCACCTTTCTCTGCAGGAGATTTTGGAAGAATATAATGAAGTTAATGTTCAAATGAATCTGGTTCTTTTTGATGATGCTTTGGAGCATTTGATCCATGTACATCGCATCATACGGATGGATCAGGGGCATGCCCTGCTCATAGGAGTGGGAGGCTCAGGAAAGCAGTCTCTGACAAGACTGGCTGCCTATACAGCTGGATGTGAGGTTAGTGACCCTGCATCTCCACAGTGAAAGAAGACAAGGAAAGCAATACTGTGATCAAGATTAAATTGGCTGGAGGAGGGAAGTCAGTCAAGATAAGACCAGGCTGACATCTCTTCCCCTTGGAGAAAAAACAGGGTGAGATGATTGCAGGTCTGAACTGATGAATATGGGTGATCAGGGCAGGAAGCCGTCAGTGCCTGAATCTGGGTATTGGCACTGGGGCAGAAAACTAGGATGGGTTTGGCACCGAATAACTAACAGTCCCTAGCTAATGCTTTTGCTACTTGTATTGCAGCAGCACTCCAGTGCTACTTGAGGAACCTTGTTGTGATTTATGCTGTAATGTTTTAGATAGGAAATGTTCCCCTCTCAGAGATACTTTCAGTATTTTACAGAGGTTTGGAAGGGAAGAACAAAACAGGAGGCTGAACACAAAGCAAGTTTGAAAATGCAATCCTGCAGGGATGTACAAATATAACTTTTAATGTACTGCATAATTTTCCTGATACTTTATACTTACTGGTGGTAGGGGCAAAACCCAAACCCCTGAGCCAGTGTAATTGAAATTCAGTTAGCATTATGTCTTGGATCCCTCTGATTCTTCTCAGTAGATACTGCATTCGTAGGTATTTGAGATCACCTTGAGACGAGGATATGGAGAAAGTAATTTCCGAGAAGATTTGAAGACTTTGTACCAGAAACTGGGTATTGAGAACAAGTCAATGGTCTTCTTGTTCACAGATGGCCATGTAGCAGATGAGAGCTTCCTGGAGCTCATCAACAACATGTTAACTTCAGGTGATTCATGCAGCCTCAATTACTCTCCATCAGTATCTACTCGTGACTCATAATCTCAAATGTACTCTTGATCCAGCTATTACTGTTTCACCCTGTGTCCTCTGCTGCTTTAATCTCACTTTTCAGTACTACCTGAAATGATCTTAGCCTTAATAATGGCTTTTGAGCATCTTCTTACAGTCATTAATATGTGTCTGGGAAGGCGATAGGGTTAATTCATGCTGATCATGATGCTGCAGGAGTCAAATTTCTTATAAGTCTTAGGTATAGCTTCAGCTGCACCCTTTTGTTCTATTAACTTTTGAATAGCTTTCACCTGAACTCTAGTAACTGCTTATATATATGTCCTAAAACGTAGTTTGGTAGCTTTTATTGTATGCAACAGCTGAAATGAGCAGCAGCTGGCAGTGTGTGCCCACCCTCTCTATAGAAGTTCCTGCGCAGTCTGATTTGAAAACAGATGGGTTAAATATCATCCCTTTCCTTGGACTAGTTTTTCCTGTTCCTGGTTTGCTTATGTCAGAAAGTAACTTACACAATATTTGCCACATGAGAGAAGGAAAATGTGAACTGATGGTTTGGGGACTTAAAAAGCACTCTATTTTCTTGTGACGCTTGGTGTATGTTGCTGAAGCTCAAACTTAAATGAATGAATTATTCCTCTATGAATATGAATGAATTATGCCTTGCATAATCCTAAATACTGTCTCACTATTTTCCATGGGAGCTTGAGGGAGAACCATAGAACAATTAATAGGTTCATTCAAACTCCCAGAATCATTTTTACAGAGCTAGGTTTAAAATTTGTGCCTCCTGTTTCTCATTTGCCCTATCCCCAGCCATATGGTTTTCTCTTACTGGTTGGTCTCACAAGCATTCTCTTGTCCTTATGTTACAGGAATGGTGCCAGCCCTTTTTCCAGATGATGAAAAAGACAGCATACTAAATCAGATTGGAGATGAAGCTGCTAAAGCTGGCGTGAGCCCAGCTAAAGAGAGTGTCTGGCAATATTTCGTAAACAAATGTGCAAACAACCTTCACATTGTCCTGGGAATGTCCCCAGTTGGGGAAAGTCTGAGAACATGGTGCAGGAATTTCCCAGGTATGAACTGTACACACTGCTTAGTCCCTTCCCTGTGAAACTGAGGCTTGCAGGCAAGAGCAAATCTTCAGTGGATGCTAGGAGATGTCTGGCAGTTAAAGCTGAGCAGAGCATGTTTCATGAATAATGATTAGCAGTGCCTGGATTTTTTTAGTTAATTACCAAATATCAGTAAGTAATATTGATTAGCATTTACCAGATCAGTTCATTTTCCAGCTGAACAGCTAGAAATCAATTGGTCGTCCTCTGAACTAGAAATACACAGCCTATGTCTGCAGCCTCTCTTTTGCAGTTTACAGAAGAACATGTGGCATTAAATCCTTGTGAAGCTAGCACTATGGTAAGAGAAGCATTATCCAAAGCCAAGAGAAGGGAATGATGAGAGGGACACCCACTGAGAGCAAAACCACCTGAGCAATCTGAGGTGCACTTCAGCAGGTGGCTGAAAGGAGGCCTGGGAAACTGAAGACACATGAAAGATGGGTACGGGTGGGAAGCCATTAGAATACCTTGTTGCAGCTCTTGATTGCCTCCTGTAGGATGATACAGCCTAAGGAATAGTACAATGGGGTTGGCAGGACACAGGTGAAAAGTTGGCTGTTTACTATCAAAATTAAAGTATTGCCTTTGTGGTAAATTTTCTTGCTAAGCAGGAATCAAATAAGATAGATCCTGTAGATTCCTGATGCAAATAAAGTTAAGAGCAAGATTGTCTATTACAGTCTAGTTTTACAAAGGAGTTTTTGGCATAACACTATCCTTTTATTTTAAGGCCTTGTCAACAACACTGGTATTGACTGGTTCTTGCCCTGGCCTCCACAGGCCTTGTATGCAGTTGCACAGTCCTTTGTTGGTACGTAAAATGTCAGTATTTTAACCCTTTAACCCTAGCCTAAGAAAGAGATTCTTTACTTTGCAGTTATTGTAGATTTCATGATTTGATTTCCCATTGTGCCTGTTACCCTGAGTGTAATTGGCTACATGCAAAATTCCAGGCAAAAAATGCTTTGGGGTTGAAGTTTCTTACTTGCTAAACCTTCATGTTCCCAACACTGCAGGCAGTGTGGCCTACCAGGAGGCCCAAGTTCGCTTCTGACTCTGCTGTGACCACACTTTTTGCCCCTGAAAGCCGATTTTTTTTGTGCTTAGCTTAGATGTAGATAAGAAAGATGGTAATTGGCATACTTGTAAAAAAATACCAAACCAACCCCAAACAAACCTTTGAAATTTGTTATTTATTATGCCCAATTGTAGGAAGTAGCTCACGCATCCCATCAGAGAGCTCCAAGGCGGTGATTGAGCACATGGTCCTGGTGCATGAATCTGTAGGGGATTTCAGCAGGAGGTTTCTGCAGAAACTGAGACGTACAAACCATGTTACACCAAAGAATTACCTTGATTTTATCAATACTTACGCAAAGTTGCTGGAGGAGAAAAATGAGTTCATTTCAGGTAAGGTTATGTAAATGTTTTCTGCTTTTTATTAAGTGATTGAAATACTTTAGTAAGAAAAGAAATTGTGGTGAGAACCCCATATATGACCCACATTATGCAAAAAATTGTTTTCCAGTATTATCTCAAATGCTATGCTGGCATCTGGCTTTGACATTGGACCAATATCCTGGCCACATATGAGTGTTCAGACTGTCAAATGATGGGTTCTCCTCAAATTCTTCTATTCATGAACCTGAGCCAAAATCTCCAAAGCAGACAATCCTCTGCTTGGGGAGGAGACTGGTTAAATCTAATACCAGCTCAGCCTAGCTCAAAGCTTGACATTCTTCCTCAAGCAGCAGTTCTTATTCATACTCCAGTGGGCACTGAAATATGTGAAGAGGATAAAACATGAGCAGTGTAATTTGGAAAGCGACCTGTGTGCCACTGTGTGGCAGCGTAAGAGACATTAACAACATCTTGTGTGGGAGGCTTAGGAAAGGAGAAATCTCTAAGAGTTATTTTCTTTTCATAACCAAGGTTTGCCTTGCTGCAGAGTGCACCTTTAAGCTTATTTTCCCTGTCTATTGCTGTGTGGTAGTACATAATCAATGAATCACTGTAATTTTTTCCTTTTTGCCTACCTAGCTCATTGTAAACGGCTGGATGGGGGCTTAATTAAACTGAAGGAAGCTAGTGTACAGCTGATGGAGCTGAACAAGAAACTTGCCGAGCAAGAGATTGTGCTAGCAGAAAAATCAGCTGCTTGTGAGGCTTTGTTACGAGAGATATCAGAAAACACAGAAGTAGGTGAGTGGTTTACAACTACTGCACTGTTTCACAGGCTAAGCAAGACTCACCTAATCTGGGTTTGGTTGGGTTGGAAAACCGTCTGTGAGCTCCAGCTGCTTTTAGAGGTAGCACTTTTGTTCTGCCTGTGCTGATCTCATGTCATGCTAGAAGAGTAGGTCCCCTGTCTAGCTCAGATTGCCATCTTTGCTATATATTTGCTCTACAGGACTTTACACAGCTCAGTACTATGTTTGCCTTCCCTTTCCAAGGTGTAGGGTATAACATGGGAATGAGGCATTAGCAAAAAAGGGACCTTCTGATTCAGAAAAGTACTATTAAAGGAAAAACAGAGGGGAGCATGGGAGAAAAAGAGATGTGTATGCTGTGTTCCTGACCCCATAATGGAATTGTAGATATTGGCAAGCTAGCACAAAAAGGCACTGAGTTGATGGCGATGCCTGATTTTCAGCCAAAAGCAAACCTATATTGATTTGTTAGTATATGTTCTGTGTATATATATATAAATAATCCATTTATGGTCCTGCCTTTACAATTCCTAGCTGAGGAGAAGAAAAAACAGGCTGAAGAGAAAGCTGTGGAGATGGAGGAACAGAATAAGATTATTGCTGTGGAGAAGGCAGCTGCTGAGTCAGCTTTGGCTGAAGTCATACCTATTTTAGATGCTGCCAAACTGGAGCTTCAGAAGCTTGACAAGTCTGATGTTACTGAGATCAGGTGACTCATTTGGACGTACAGTAGCATAAGTTCCTGGAAATACACTGAGAGACCCTTATTTGCAGGGTCTGAGCCTTGGCCTCACATTTGTCACCTGCATGTGAAGGTTGGGACATCAGTTGTCCAGGTGCTGAGGTCACAACATAATCCTCTGATTCCTAGCCCAGGATTTCCCCTCAAGCCTGTTCTTCCAGTTCTTTGGTGTCTTTCCTGTACTTCTCTACCCAGTGTCTGAGGCACTAGAAACTGCTATGGTTTTGCTTGAGCAGTGGCTGCCAAACACCTTCATTTATCCTCTGTGTTTATTCTGTGTGAATAGGACTACATACCAGTTACTTGCCAGGGGTGCTCTGGTAGCATGAAAATGTATTTCTGTGCTGAATTAACTTCTCCCTGTGTTTTTATAATACATCTGGTATTTGGGAATAGGTGTAAAAGCACATCCAGTACCTAGCTCTCCCTGAAATAGCAACAACTCTTCCTTCCCTGCCACATGTGTTTAGTTTTATTTCTCTCCTAGAGCTCTGAATTCTTCTGTACTGCTTCTCCTGGTGGGCAGCTGCTTCACCACCCTAGGGAAGAATATAATGGCTCAGGATTTTAGGCCTTGCACTGTTGAAATCCTTTAGAGTTTCATTGGTCAAGTTGTCTGAATACAGGAATCTGTTCTGAGGTTTTGACTAGTCAATAATTTCTTGTGTGGCCTGGGTTATCTTTTTCACTTTGTGTAGGTTGTCTTACATACAGCTCTTGTATTGCAATGACTCTCTTAACTGGACTTAACATGTCTGCATCAGGTGCTTTGTCTCCTTTTTCTCTTCCACTGCCTCTTTCATCTGTTTTCTAGATCCTTTGCAAAACCCCCTGTCCAGGTGCAGGCTGTTTTGGAATGTGTTCTTATAATAAGAGGTTACAAAGACTTAAGCTGGAAGACAGCCAAAGGAATGATGTCTGAGGCAAATTTCCTGCGATCCCTGATGGAGATAGATTTTGATGGAATTACACAGAGCCAAGTGAAAGCTGTCCGAGGTAAATTACTGGTCTGTAGACTTGGAATGAGCATTGGATCTTGTTCCTGTGATTAGCCATGTCAGTAGCAATCCTTCCAGTGTTGTTTGGGAGGGTGGGATCCACTTTGTGCAAAGGACAGCACTGTCTGCAATGCTGTAGGTGTTGCACTGTTGGGATGACTGCAGTTTTCAGAGTTCAAAGACCTTCTGTTGTGGTTACATCCAGTTTAATCCTTAGCTAGGGTCTTACACCCTCTGGTTTACAGCAGAAAAGAAACAAGCAGGATGGATAGCTGAGCAGGCCTACTGTCTGCTCTTAACGACTTAGTAGAGTTAGGACCTCGTCTATGTGGTGGCAGTTAACATGTGATAAATACAGAGTGGAAAGAAGATAAGCTCTATCTAAAGCTTATGGGCCAAACTAATGCTCACAAGGGTGTAATCCAGAGTGGTTCTACAAAGAGGGGCATTTAGCTCTTTCTTTGAAAAAAATGCATCTGACTGCTGCAGATTAGAAGCCCCATGATCCTCAGACTGCTGAGCAGCTCCTGGATGCACTCCCTTCATGGCAAAAGAACTTAGCAGTCACTAGCAATATTGTGCTTGTATTGCCACAGCCCTGTAGCTTCGTCTTAAGGTCAGAGTCTCTAACAAATATTTCTCATTGTCTATTACAGCATTGCTTGATAACACTCATAGGGAAAGTGGATTCTCTGAGGATTTCTACACTATAATTCAACTAAAAATTTTTTTGTGGTTTTAGGTGTGTTAAAGAGTCTTAATACTACCTTCAGTGACATGGAACAAGTTAGCAGAGCAGGACTGGGGATGTTAAAGTTTGTTGATGCTGTGATGAGTTACTGTGATGTAGTTAAAGAAGTCAAGCCAAAGAGAGAAAAGGTAAAGTGTGTGGAGTCATACTCAGAGGAGGATGAAGCATGATCCTCATGAGAAAAAAACCCAATTTCTCAGACTGCCTCTTCTTTGAAGTGCTTAAAAAGAGGTGTTTAGGAGAGCTATTGCAGTAGGAGTGAGGCAGGTACTCAGTTATAAATTGCTGTGTTTGTTGTGTCATGATGCTGGGATGTGGTTTCCCATCCATGACACTGCTTGAAGGAGGAGGGAAGAACATGTTCATTTGGAATTTCATAATCTAATGTACTTACAAAAACACAGTTCAGAGCTTTCTATTGAAAATAGACTTCAAAACACATGGCATTTGAACAGAGCAGAGTTCAGTAGTACACAGACATCCATGTCCCTTAAGCAGACTGTTTGATTAACATGTTTTAGAATGACTAGGAAGTCAGCTGTGTTGTCAAAGGAAATCTAATGTCCAACAGATGATGCTGGGAAACTTTCTTCAAGAAAAGGCTGCTTTATACAACTGAATACGGAGCAAGTACATTCACTAGATGATGAGCCTGACTATTTTTTGAGGCCTTAATACTGTTGTTATTAAGCAGACAAACCTCCCCTTTTGTCGTAGGATGATGGTCCCACTGATCTCCAATGGCAACAGGACTGTCACATGCTTTAATATACCTTGTGGGTACAAAACTAGAAGAGATTTATCAGACCTTAATGTATATGTTTGTGATAGGGAGAGGTGAGTGAGAGACAGTGCCACTTATTTCTGTTTACACTGTTTACTACCAGGACACTTTGAAATATATGAAATAGGCAAGAGAAAGCTGAGAACTTCAGGCTTCTCTCCAAAGCCCTTCTTTTCTCTGATACTCTTATGCTTCCTTCCTGTAATGTAGGTGGCTAGGCTGGAACGAAACTATTTCTTAAGTAAGCGGGAACTGGAAAGGATAAAGGCAGAGTTGACTAGAATTCAGGAGGAACTTAAGGCTTTGGGGGACAAATACCAAGCGGCAATAACTGAAAAGCAACAGTTACAAGAAGAGGCAGAGATTATGCAGAGAAGATTATATGCCGCTGGCAAGCTCATCTCTGGCTTGGGATCTGAGAAGGAGCGGTAAGTCTGGATTCAGAGAGGAATAGTGTGATGTCAGAGGGTCATATGCCAGGGATAAAACTGACTCAGACTGAGATGTTTGTTTCTGAGAACAGCTAATTCTAACAGCTGTTCTAAGCTAAACTCAATTAGCTCTTGGAAAATAATAACAGTGTTTGGTGCAGAAGAAAAAGATGTATTCTGATTAAAAGGAAGAAGGTTCAGGTCAATTCAGTGTCTGTGGCCATCATAACAGTGAGAGAACAATTGATTGTAAATTTGGAGGTCTGTCTCAACCTGCATCTAGAGATAGCAGCTGCAAATTCTGCGCATAAACCCCATCTCCCAGGTACAAACTGACCCAGGATTCCTTATAATTCAGGTGGAAAAAGGAATATGAGGACTATGAAATACGTAAGGTGAAGTTGCTTGGAGACTGTCTACTCTGTGCTGCCTTTCTGAGCTATGAAGGAGCATTTAGCTGGGATTTTCGTAACGAAATGGTGTATCAAGTGTGGCAAGAAGATATTTGCTCACGAGAGATTCCTCTCAGTCAACCATTTAAGTTAGAAAGCCTCCTGACTAATGAGGTGGAGATTAGCAGGTATGTCCTGACAAGAAACCCAGTGACCAGTGCATGTGACATTGTGAACTGGGAGTCTGGCTCTGTAGCATAAAGTTGGCATTGTGGGTGGAGGTGCACAGAGAGAACCCCTTTTGTGTTCGTGTCTCAAAGATGGCAAGTAGACAGATGATTTTTCTTGTGGTTAACAGAGGTATTTGTTAAAACAGTTGTACTTTGCACCCGAAGGACATGGACTGAACTAAGACACATGTAATCCCTTTTTAGGAAACTTTTAAGGAGTTATCTAAAATACGTGTTCCCACAGCCCAGCAGGAGTCTTTTGATTGACTTAATGGATTTGAAATTAAACCCATGCCCAAATAGCCCAAATTTCAACTATTTCAGGATTACTCAGCCAATGCAAGTGTTTTGAGCAGTATAGTTACAAATGACTAAGACAATGAGTCAGTCTGAGCCTTGACACTGTTCTCACAATCACATACACTCTATGTTTCCTTGTGTGTCTAATAGTGTGCTCAATTAATAGCATAATTTTACTCACAAATGAAATGTGCTTCTCTGCCATCAAATTTATCCATTCATCCCAGCCCGATCTTTGATCCATTCCGTTCCCAGATGGGTTTCCCAAGGATTGCCTCCAGATGAGCTCTCTGTCCAGAATGGCATCCTGACTACGTATGCAAGCCGCTTCCCGCTCTGTATTGACCCACAACAACAGGCATTGCATTGGATTAAGAAGAAAGAATCAAAAAATAACCTGAGGGTAAAGATAAATGATCACTTTGCATCTACTGGTTGTTCTAAAAGCTGCATATGTAACTGTCACCTTGAATGGGGAACTGATGATGTACTGACAAATGTGCTGTTTGTTGTGTCTCTAAAACATAGTGAACATCACTGTTCACATGACCTTCAGTTCTGTGGGATGGATGGTTTTTTTGGATCTTGATTAGCCTTACAACACGCTATACATTACTATGCATTATATATACTATACATTAGTGTAACCAAAAGCCTGGTGCAAATTTTGTTTTATCTCAGCTCCAGGATGGAGTTTTCGTGTAGGACAATTCACACAGGCAGAGGCACAGTTGGAACTTTGAAGAACAGTTCTCTGACTGGAAATTATTTTCCTGCTCATGGCAGGGGGGTGGAATTAGATGATCTTGAGGTCCTTTCCAAACCTAACTATTCTGTGATTCTCAACTAATCAGGATAAAAAAAACACCTCCACTCTTTGGGACCAGTGCAGTTTGTATCATCTGTAAAAGGAAAGACAAAAAGCAGCAAGGAGCAAACTTCATTAGTGCTGGCAGCTCTCGTTAAAATAATAATGTTCATCAAGTTGAATATCAGTTCTCTTTTCATATCTTCCCATTATTCTTTTGCAGATGGCTTCCTTTAATGACCCAGATTTCCTTAAACAACTAGAACTGGCCATAAAGTATGGGCATCCTTTCTTGTTGCACGGTGTTGATGAATACATTGATCCCGTGATAGACAATGTCTTAGAGAAGAATATCAAAGTTGTACAGGGGCGAACATTCGTTGTCCTGGGTGACAAAGAGGTTGACTATGACAGTAATTTTAGACTCTACCTGAACACCAAATTATCAAACCCAAAATATTCTCCCTCTGTGTTTGGCAAAGCTATGGTTATCAATTACACAGGTAAGCAAAAGTGTGCATTTAGTAACAAAGTAGTGATTATGCTATAGTGCAAATTTAGGGCCTCTGTGGTTGAAAGAAAAATGAAGCTCTAAAGAATTGATAATTCTCCCTTATACTTAGCATCTAATTTACTAGAAAATCCTTCTCACTCCTCTCTTCTAATCTGAACCTGAGCCAAGTATCTCTTCTTGCACCAGTCAGGTTAGGATGCTTTGGCAGAATTAAGATACAGAGTTGTTCACCAAGCCACTCTATTGCATTGCTGTAGTTTTATGGGGTGATTGAGATGAAACTTCTGTGTGTGTGTTGTGTCTGCAGTTACACTAAAGGGCCTAGAGGATCAGTTGCTCAGTGTCATTACGGGTTTTGAAAGAAAGGAATTGGAAGAACAGAGAGAACAGCTCATCCAGGAGACAAGTGACAACAAAAACTTGCTACAAGTTCTAGAAGACTCTCTCCTTCGGGAACTGACATCTTCCACAGGAAACATGTTGGACAACTTGGACTTAGTGCAAACCCTGGAAGAGACAAAAACCAAAGCTACTGAGGTACCAGCTCCAGGTTTTTTGAAAGGATATCTATTAATAGAGCGCTGTCTTTTTAATTGTGCTCCATAGTTCACCCTTGAAGCTAGGAACTGGTTTGAAAGGAAATTGAGAGTTTTCTCATGAGTATGTTACATCTTTCAGTACTGGACAAAGAACCAAACCAAAGCAGGAAAGTCCTGATCAGGAGCAAAGTAATGGGTGTTTTCAGTTCTAAAACAAAGAGCATATGATACATTCTTTCAGTTCTGAAAGAATCTTTGTCTTATATCAGATCTGAAATGAAAAATTAAGGTGTTTGTTACTTGGAGGATGTTGAACCTCCATCCTTGGAGGTTTTCAGGCTGTTGCTGGGCAAAGCCACAGCTGACCTGATCTAGTGGTGGTCATAGTCCAGGTTTGGGTGGAAGTTTGAACTAAGGAGCCCCAGAGGACCCTTCCCACACTATTTCCTTGATTATGTGTAAATCTTTGCCTTTATTTTTCATAAATATGCAGAATAGGATTAATTTTATCCAACTATCTGTTTTTACAATTCATACTGCTGCTTTTGGGTTACCTGCCCAGATTCCCTGTATAGGCCACAGAGAGAGGCAGACACTCTGCTTGTTGTGATATAGTATACATACTGCATATCAGTGCAGTAATTCCATATGTATAAAATCAATGCATGGCTAGGTGATTGAGAAACTGAGTCTGGCTGAGACAACAGCGGTGGATATTGATCGTCTTCGCGATGGCTACAGACCAGCTGCCAGGAGAGGGGCCATTTTATTCTCTGTTTTGTCAGAAATGGCACTTGTCAACATAATGTATCAGTACTCACTGGCCTCCTTCTTGGAGGTTTTTGGATTCTCTCTTCGGAAATCCATGCCCAGTCGTATTCTCCCAGAGAGGTTAAAAAACATCATGGATACGCTGACTTTCAACACCTATAACTATGTCTGCACAGGTTAGTATGATTTAGTGATGGGCTGATAATGTGTTGTGAAAATGCTTAGGTGATATGGTTTAGCGGGAGGTGTCCCTGTCCATGGTAGGGGGGTTGGAACTGGATGATCTTGGGGTCCTTTCCAACCCTAACTATTCTATGATTCTATGATTCTTAAAAGCCATCTCTTCAGATGATTTGTGTTAGAGGCAAGTAACCAAACAGTGAATTCACTAATGTTCAGTTCTCAGTTATACACTTTGCTCCCTGCTATTTACTGTTTGACTCTACACATTACCAATGTAACTTGTAAAGAAGTGTTTTTCTTAATACAGTTATGAATAGTAAATTGTCATATGGATCTTACATCCCTGGATGTAGCTCACAGATGCCGTTTTGACTCTGTAAGCCTGATCCAAAGCCCTATGTTTGATCACCCTGATGTGCATTTGAAGATTGCTCCAGTTCCACAAGTTTTAGCATCTGATTTTTGAAAATACTGTCCTTTTCACGTAGGTTTGTTTGAGAGGCACAAGTTACTGTTTTCCTTTAATATGACTGTCAAGATAGAACAAGCCAATGGCAGAGTTCCACAAGAAGAATTTGAGTTCTTTTTGAAAGGTAAAGTCAATATTTACATATAAATCTAGAGCTGTGTGGAGCAACAGCTGAAAGATCTTTTGAAGATAGGTTTTTGAGTAGATCTGGTTTGCTGTAAGAGCTATAGGCCCTAGAGAAACCACCAAGAACTGTGTTGGTGTACACAAACTCTGGATTCCACTACTTATATTTTGCTCACATTGTTGACCAGCAGAGAGGCTCATCCTTCTCTGCAGATGTTGACAAATCTCACATTAGATAATTATTAGGATGTTATGATTATGAGAATATAATCTTTAGTTATTTTCTGACTATGTATAAATCATTTTAGAAACATCTGCAGAGCTAAAACTCTGGCTTTTGCAAGCACATGTGTCATGCCATCTTTTCTTCAGCGGATCAGTTTAATCTTACAGTGCTTCCTGAATCAAATTCCCAGTTGGCTGCTCTGTGCAGTGGGACTGTATGTGTGGTCATGCATTGGAGAATTTCTGACGTGGGCATTCACTCTGGTTTCTGCGTGTGACTAGGCAGTGTTTCCCTGGAGAAGAATGAACGGAAGAAGCCGTATGCTTGGCTTCCAGAACAAGGCTGGGAAGACCTAATGCGCTTGTCTGAACTGTTTCCTGAGAAATTTGAATCTCTTCCAGATGATGTGGAAAACAATGCAGATGTATGGAAAAATGTACGTGCTTTTTTTGCAATCCTGTTCTCTTTCCTTGTTTTTCTTCTGGTATTAAATGTGCAAGTATGATGCAGTGTGCCATTGCACTCGGCAGGAGGCATGTCACCACTGGCTTTTGCTGTTAAGGCCTTGCTTTTCTACTTGACCTTAGTTAGTGAGTGACTTATTTCCAGAAGAATTAAGGCCCTTATTATTTCAAAAACAACCCCAAAGAATCTTCCCTGGTGTACTGGAGAAGTTGTATTTTCCAGTCAAATGCCTTAGTTATTTGTCCTATCGAAGTCAGTGGAATTTTTGATGTTAATTTCAACAGCATTTCACTCATTTTTGTATTGCAAAAGTGTACTTTGATCTCGTGGCAGTGAGTTCTGTAGCTGGCTACAAACACAGATTTGCCTTTGTTCTACCTTCAGTTTCATTCCATGTCTTGTTTTACAAGAAGTCTTTCCTTGAGCATCCTGTTGTTTTTTGCTTTAGATACTCAATTTTGTGTCTTAAGAAAATTACTTGACATAAAGGGAAAGCACATACGTGTTTCTGGACTTGAATACTTTGTACTGAAAAGGTTTATATTCACTTAATGCTTTTTATATTCACTTCATCTTTTAATATTTCTTTGCAGCTGACTGACTTTCTTCTTTGATCTCCTCATGTCTCTTGTTCCTCATTAATCAAACTGCTTTTCTCCACTTTTCTGGTGCTTTCATTGATAGAGCCACTGGATTCATTTGCATTGTCTCCCATGTTTTCTTGCCAGTGGTATGACACTGATGCTGTGGAGCAGATCCCATTCCCCATGCAGTACCAGCACGAGCTCTCAGACTTCCAGAAGCTTCTACTTTTACGGTGTTTCCGGGTGGACCGGCTCTATCGGGCAGTCATGGACTATGTTACTCTGACAATGGGTGAGAAGTAAGTCACTCTCTTCTTCCACATCCAGATCACACAGAAACCGTAAATGATTTTGTAATCTGCCTAAATAACAGAGCATGAGTGATCACTGTATCATTTCCGTGCACAGTTTGCAATGAGCTTTGATGTTTTTGTTAAAGTCACTGCTGCTCTCATCCAAATCAGCAGTTTATTGAGCTTCTTTTCCTACCAGGTATGTGCAGCCCCCAGTGATCAGCTTTGAAGCTATCTTTGAGCAGAGCAGTCCTTCCTCACCAGTTGTTTTTATCTTAAGTCCTGGCTCTGATCCTATCAGTGACCTCATGAAACTGGCCGAGAGGACAGGATTTGGAGGAGATAGGCTCAAATTCCTGGCCATGGGACAAGGCCAAGAAAAGGTAACCTCAGCGAGAGGGTAGGGTCATGCTGCGTGCAGGAGGTTGGTCTGTGAGTTGCAAATCATGCTCTTAACGTTGCGGACCTGTTCACATTCCCTTTCCAAAGGTCTGCTCCTTTTTAAAGGGAATTACTTTGTGATTCAGACACAGTATGATTTGCTAGCCTGGGAATCATGCTTCCCTGCAATGTGAAAGGGGGCATTTGGCTGTTTGGCTGATTTTATGGTTTGGGTAAGGATAGATTCCAAATGATATTATTGTCTGTTAAAAAACAGTTTTGCTGAGATGTTACTGTGCAGCCTTTCAGAGGTTACTCAGTGACCCTGTGACACTACAGCAGGGATGTCCGTAGTGTAGCAGCTGACTGAATGTGCTGTGATTTTGTCAGTGGCAGAACTCTGATAGACTCATTTAAATCATCTCTTCCTGGGTTCTGATCTTCACCCTCTTTCTGGGCCATGCACACTCCTGCACTGTTGTGAAATGCTTCAATGCTCTGCATGACTTTAATTTCAAAATTAATTAATGAAGTAAAGCAAGCAGCTCAGAGCAACTTCCTGTGGTGTTGTAAAAGGCCTGTTCTCAGCAAGGAGCATTCTACTAAAGCTAACTGAAAGGCTGAGTGCTTGCTAGCTGGAAGAAATCCACTGCACTCACCCATCAGTTTGCTCACAGGATAAAGGGTGATTCATCACTCACAGGTGATTCTTTCCTCCTCTTCAGATCGCTTTGCAGATGTTGGAGGATGTAGTGGTCAGTGGAGAGTGGCTGATGTTGCAGAACTGTCACCTCTTGGTGAAGTGGCTCATCAATCTGGAAAAGGCCCTGGAAAACATTACAGAGCCTCACAATGACTTTCGCCTCTGGCTGACTACTGACCCGACCGAGGGCTTCCCAATTGGAATATTGCAGAAGTCCTTGAAGGTACAGTGCAGTGGGGAAACGGTGGGCAGGAGGACATGTCCGCTGCTCTTACTCAGCAAAACAGAGTGGTTTTGGGAGGCGTATGACCTGAATGCAGCGTGTTGACTCGGGCTGTATGTACACTGGCTGTGTGCCTTTATAAGCCAAATCCTTTTTCACCGTCCTCTCTAGCTTATGGTGATTTTTGCTTTGGGGGAAGGCTGTGCAGCAGGTTTATCCTGAAGCAGTCATTTCAGAGTAGAGGTTTGTGAGTAAACCTGTACATGTGAAAAATGCTCTTTAAAGTCAACTGCTGCCACAAGTGAGGAATATCTGGAGAGACAGAAACAGCCCTGATGCTGTAGTGCAGCTGAGCTCTGTGTCTCGCCCGGCAATAGTGCCAGTGGAGCAGACGTTGTAATAGGATAATGGCTTCCAGCTGCTCCTCCAGGCTGCAGCGTTCATCACAAGCAGCTGAGCTGATTACTTTGAAAGCCCAAGCCATGATGCTGTCCTAATGCTCAGTTCTGTGGCTGCTTTGACTCTGTTGTGGTGAACCAGTCCCGGAAACACAATTACTTAATTTCACAGATTTGAAAGCAGTGGCATGAGAGATCCACCCAGTATGTGCTCTGTGTATCAGCAGAGTGTACTGGAGTGTTCACCCCCAGCAGTGCTTAGTGCTGCAGAGGGGAGGAGTGACATGAACCCATCTTTTAAGACCTCATATGCACACTTTGTAGGTCTCATTGTGAGCAGTGAGAACAAAGGTTTTAAGGCACTTTGCTGCCAGGAAGCTGGCTCTGCCTCAGGTTGACCACCAGTAAAGCGCTGTTACAGATTGTTAGTGGCATGTAGGAGACGCCAGAATGTGTAAAGTACTGATAGTACAGTAAATTAGATCTTCAAATATGACAACTGATAAGGTCTTTCCAATAGCATGACTATTTCTAAAATAACAGTGAGTTTCTCTTCACAGATGTGTGTTTTCCTTGATAAACTCCATTAACAGATGCTGTGATTATAAAAGGTCTGTTTCATGTCTGTACTTAAGAAAAAATATCCATATTGGTAATACTTTGGAAAGCTGCTCAAAATTTCCACCCTTGCACTGTAGAGCTTGGGAGTGTGGTGCATTTACAGCTCATTTTGCTGAGGCTCTCCAGTGATTGACAGCTTCCCAAATCATTCTGCTAGGTTGTGACAGAACCACCAAATGGTCTGAAGCTGAATATGAGAGCCACCTACTTCAGAATTCCTGAGGATGCCTTACAGCAGTGCCCACATCCTGCCTTTAAATCCTTAGTCTACGTCTTGGCATTTTTCCACGCTGTGGTTCAGGAGAGAAGGAAGTTTGGGAAGGTTGGCTGGAACGTTCCGTATGATTTTAATGAATCTGATTTCCAGGTAAGACAATGATTACGATGGCTCTTATACTCTTGAGTTGCTCCGGTTGCTTCTGCCGACACAGTCTGTCCAGCTCCCATCCCTTCTCACAGGAACATTTTGCTTCATGTTTTTTCTGCTGCTGTGCAGTTATGCAGACACCTGATCTTGGCCATAAAAATTCATCAGATTCCAAGTCCTTCATATTTATATTACCCCTCTCCTGGGCCTCTTTTCTTAAGAGTATTTATGCTTTTTAATTATTTGAGAAGTTAGTTTTAAAACAAGCACTGTGTTAAAACCTATATACGCGTATAGCTGATGTATGAATCTTCTTATCTTGCATATTCCAACAACTTCCTTAGGTCTGCATGGAAATTCTTAACACATACTTGACAAAAGCTTTCCAGCAAAATGATGATAAAATCCCCTGGAGCAGTCTCAAATATCTCATTGGTGAGGTGAGTGCCTGCACTGTTACTGATGAGCACTTGATGGTGAAAGAATCCAGATAAATGATGTTTCCTTTCTGCATGGGCTGTATCCTCCAGTAAAGCTGAGCATCCCTCCTGGGCAGTGTTGAAACTCCCGTGTAGCCCTGAGCAAGTCACTTAATCTCATTGCCTCAATGAAATAGGGCCACTGTGTGCGTAGCTGCACCACAGGAGACTTCTGGTGCTTAATTAATTTTGAATGAGAGAGCCCTTGGGATCCTGCTGAAAGGCACTGAACAGCACAGCCTCACAGTGTTATTAGTTCTGTGTGTTGCTGATGTGAGCTGTACCTGTGTTCCCAAAGCTCTTGCCATGCAGAGTGTGGCTGTGTTGTGTATTGTATATGCAGTGTTGGTTCATGTACAGGAAATCCTGCAGAAAACTGTTATTTTGCAGCACTTTTGGTCACAGTTGAGTGTGAGCCAGCACCCGAGGAAGGTGCCACTGCAGATAAAGCTCAGAGAAGGGCCATTAGAAGTGCCTGGAGCTGTGCTCTCCAGACTAAAGACCAAGAACTTGAGAGGGGGCTAGAGGAGATGTACTTGGTGTCCCATGGGGGAGACAGCGTCACACCACGCAGTCACTGCAAAGGCAGAGAGTATTTTGGGCTTTTAACTGTATTTGCTGCTCCAAAAGCCAGCGCTGGACCACTGCTGCGGTTCATCCGCAGGTGATGTATGGTGGGCGCGCAATCGACAGCTTCGATCGCCGCGTTCTGACCGTCTACATGGACGAGTACCTCGGGGACTTCGTATTTGACATATTCCAAGTGTTTCATTTTTATAAAAACGACAAGGTTGATTATAAGATCCCACAAGGGACTGTAAAGGACGACTTTGTTGGTAAGAAATGCTTTTCCTGCCATGTATATCAGCGTTAAGAGAACATAAAGTCCACCATAGAGTATAAGTTCTCTCCATACGGCATTGCTGCCTATGAGAAGCTGAAGTAACTTCAGGCAGCGTGTGTGGATGTTGTGGTGCTCTAGCCCACTGGTGAGACTGTTCTTGCTTTATGTGAGCAGCCCCTGTAAAGCCAGATGACGAATGAGCTCCTCGTGTCTTTAAAAGAAATAAAATCCCCAGTTAACAGCATGGTAAGGGGTTAAAAATGCACCTCGGCAAGGGGTTAAAAATGTTTATTTGATCCTTGCAGCGTTTCAATCCCAGATATATCACTTCCCAAGCAGAGCAGCAACAAAAGTCCCTGCACTATTCTCTTTTGCCTGGTAGCTGTGGCTTAATTATCATGGCTTTAGGAGCGTGGTTTTGTCTTGCAGAGGCAATCGAATTGCTGCCACTGGCCAACACTCCAGAGGTGTTTGGTCTTCATGCCAATGCTGAGATTGGGTACTACACACAAGCAGTCCGGGATATGTGGAGTCACCTCCTTGAGCTGCAGCCTCAAACGGGTGAGTTCTCTATGGCTCGTTGTGTAAATGAGAAACAGGAGGTGGCTGCTGCCAGCGTGTCACAGCCTGCCTCAGGGTGCACCCTGCATGGGCATGGGGGGATCATGGGGAGCATGGAGGGAAGCTCTGGCATGGGAGCAGGTCACAGCATGCCCAAGGGAGGCTGCTGCAGCAGAGCGTGAAGCTTTGAAGGGGAGTCAGCTCTCAAAGTTCCCCGGGGGAGTTAGCAGCAGGAAGGGGGAGCCTGTGCAGATTTAGTCTCACTCAACTGTTGTGGTTTCAGGTGAAACTGGAACGGGAAGCAGTCGAGATGAATACATTGCAAATGTTGCTAAGGATATAGAGAACAAAATACCGCAAGTGTTTGATCTTGACCAGATACGGAGACATTTTGGACAAGACCTTTCCCCTACGACCGTGGTGCTGTTGCAGGAACTGGAACGTTTTAATAAGCTGATTGTTCGCATGGCAAAGTCGCTGGCTGAGCTACAGCGTGTAAGTAAGGAGACAGCTACTGCTGCACACAGCAGCTGCAGTCAGTCAGGCTTCAGCCTCTCACTGTCTTTCCAGGCCTTGGCTGGGGAAGTTGGGATGAGCAGTGAACTGGACGATGTGGCTCGCGCTCTCTTTAACGGGCAGATTCCTGGCATCTGGCGGCGGCTGGCCCCCGACACACTCAAAACACTTGGAAACTGGATTATTTTCTTTATAGCTCGGTATAAGCAGTACAGCCACTGGGTAAGTGAGCACCTGCAGAAAGCCTTTTGTTGTGTTAACCTGCACGGTAAGCTGTACACACTGCTTCAGGTAAGTCACTTGAACTAATGGCAGTCACCGCCAAGCACCCTAATGAATTGTTTCACCACAGACTGGCCTATGAGAGCCTCGGCCCCTGCACTGATCATGAGGTGTGGTGAGAGGACCACAGATTGTCTCTGTGATTGCAGGTTAATGAGTGTGAGCCAAAGGTGATGTGGCTCTCTGGCTTGCACATTCCTGAATCCTACCTGACGGCTCTTGTTCAAGCCACCTGCAGGAAACAAAAGTGGCCCTTGGATCGCTCCACCCTCTACACTGAGGTAACCAAGTACAAGAGTGCGGAGGACATCAGTGAAGGGCCCACCCAAGGTTGGTGTTGTTAGGATTATTTGACAACGTAATAAAGTAGCTGATGGGTGAGAGAGAACTTGCTTGGCCTACTGGGTTACTCAGCTCACACCCCCACAGACAATACTCGTAGGTTTACATCTCACAAGCTGGGCTCTGGTTTCCACGTTCCTTCATAGCCTCTGCACACACCCAGCACTATTTCCTCTCCCAGCATTTTCCACTCATGTGCAGGTATCTGAACCTGCAACCTCTTCCTTCCTTGCTCTCTGTATCTGCTTCTTTCGAAGGGCTAGGACATCACCAGCCACCGCAGGTTTATAAAGCTCTAGTTACACCACCAATGATGCATTGAAATGTATTTAAACAGAACAGAAACACAGTTATGAATGACATGTATAAATGTATCTTTATGAAACCTCTGTGACTGGCAATGCTCTAATTGGTAACTGTAACAAACGCTGGCTGGGTAAAGAGGCCAACCAGGCACTGGTTGATCTGACTGGGAACAGAGGAGTTAAAAATCCCAACCTGATAGACTGAGCCCAAACCACCCCCCCCCCACTGTCAGTCAAAGGCACCTCCTTCCATTTACACACGGTGTTGCACTTTTGCCCCTGCAGGCTGCTTTGTTTCTGGGCTGTTCCTGGAGGGAGCGGACTGGGACACGGAGCATGGCTGCCTCGTCAAAAGCAAGCCCCGGGTCCTGGTGGTGGAGCTGCCCATTCTGAAGATCATCCCCACTGAAGCGCACAGGCTCCGGCTCCGGGTACACTCCTCCAGGGGCACAATGACTGATGGGCTGCTAAACTGCCTCTGGTTCCACACCTCAGCCGCTGGCAGTACCTTCCCTTCCCTCCCCTCCCCTTTAGCACAGGCAGCCATAGTTTGTCCGTAGCACTATAGTACGCAGCTGAGCACATCTCCCTGTGATAGCTGTCATTGGTTTTCTTTTCTCAGAGTCACACTCAAGGGGGTTCCTACATTTGCTGCCTTTTTTCCATTCAGGCACTCAGGAATTGGATACTCTTATACCCCATTATGCTCTTCATTATTCCCCAGTCCCTGTCAATGACAGAAAGGATGGGCACATTATCTAGGTGTCAGCTATTTAAGACTTAAACCAAAAAGAATGAATTTCTGAAGATTTGCCTCCCCCTGGTGCCTTCTTGTGCCCAGTTTCACACTGGACTTCACGCACTGCTCAATGTCCTCCTCCCTCCATGCTCTTGCAGAACACGCTCCGGACCCCTGTGTACACAACCTCCCTGAGACGGAACGCCATGGGTTCTGGCCTGGTTTTTGAAGCCGACCTTTACACCACAAAGCACATTTCCCACTGGGTGCTGCAAGGCGTCTGTCTCACCTTGAACGCAGACTGACAGCTTGAAGAGGCATGAAGTCATCCCCACAGAATCCAACCCTTCAGGGGGGCAGGAAAGGTAATTAGGAAACGAGGCAGAGGTTCCTCACCACGGGGTGTGTGTGTTTAGTTAAACCCGCATGACTTTAAATAGTACAACAGAAGAAAGCTCTTACTGTCAATAAATGCATTTGAAGAGGAAAGTGATTTTCACCATTTGCATTTCCTTTGAGAAAGGCTCTGCGCTGGGCTGTGTCCAGGAGAGGTAATGAGTTCAGTCTCGCACACACAAAAGCCTGTAGGGTTGTAAGAAATGTTTTTAATTGCCCAAAGCATCACTTCTGCTGTGCTTCGAAGCAGTGCTGTCCATCATCCTTGAACAAGCAGCAGGGTAGATCAGTCACACAAGACATGGCCGTAAAAATACGGCAACAACAGCCAGGAGCCCCAAACTCACTGCTGGTCAACACAATACATGTACAGTAGTAACACACAGAGTAACACTCCTGAACCAACCCTTTTCCAGTAACACTGCTTTTCCCTATCCCTCCCCACCATTCCCCCAACTCCCACCACACAACCAGCCAGGCACAACACTGAGGAGTCTCTTGGGCTTCAGAACAGCAAGAGCCCGAATAACGAGGGAGCGCGGGGTGGGCTCCATCTCTGCCTGTGCGGGCTCACGGGCAGCGCCATTGTCATCATGTCGTGCCTTTGGGAGAGCCGACAGGCAGGGGATCCACAGCTCCTGAGGGACACACACCAACACACAGCTGCAGGAAAGCTTACAGGGGCAGACTAGAGCCGGGAAGGGGAAGGACAGAGGGCAGGCAGGGATCCTTCATCAGCTTTCACTGGGATTATGCGTTCCAAATATTTAAAGGCACATCATAAGCTTAGCAGCATTTGGGAGCCATCGTTTCCTGCTGCTTCTGCTCAGAGGCTGCAGACGAGAGTGAAGCAGAGGTGAGCTGGAGGTGCTGATCACAATTTGAGAAGAATGGTCAATTTGTGCTCCTTTCCTCAAACCACAGCTCCACAGCTCCTGCTATGCCTTTCTTTCCTAGGAAATACATGATACAAAAGAATCAAGTAGTCTAACAGCCACTGGGTCTACCTGTTGCTCACTAGAAAGGAGTAGGGGAATGGGGGCAAGTGCAAGGCAAGTCCATCCCAATCCACAAGGACGGCAGGTTCTCCTCCTGTAGGAACTGGATACATCACTTAACTGTTAAAATTAAGACACACATTCGAAAGGGACAGCTCAGTTTCCAGGCTGGCAGAAGCCAGCACTGGCTGACAGTGCCCACAACGAGACTCAGGTTTTTGGGAAACAAAAATCATCCCTTTAGAAAAAAAGTGCAGGTTAGAGCATAAAGACCCATTTCCATATTGGACAGCCAGGTACGTTCTCTCCCTGGAAAAGGAGCTCTGAGCCAGTATGGAAGGTGCTACAAGTGCAGTGTGCTGACAGAGTGAAATGTGTAATGGAGCCATTCAGTTAAAAACTGAAACAAACCAAAAACGCCCCCCAAACACCCCGTGTTCATACTCTGAGATCATTAACCCTCCAAAAGAGTGCTTTACCCTCACCCCCCTAGTGTTAAACAAAGCCACAAACCGAAGTATTTGGGATTAATCAAGTAATGCTCACTGGGATGCTCAGGACTTTGAGACAGAGAAACTAAGAACACAGTTTGCAGCCAGGTGCACGTGAAGAAGACGATGTCCTTCACTCGCTGTAATGTGCTTCTGCACTATCTTCAACACTAGTGTGAGAAAGGCTTTGTCATGGAGGTCGGTGCAAAGTGCTCATGTGAAGCCAAAGGAGCCCCCGGCAGCTGGAATGCTGGCAGCTGTTCTAGTTAGGTTTGTTTGCTCTAATAGTGATTCACAGCGCAGCCCGCGCCTTCGTCCACACGAGTGGTTAAAACAGATGGAGCAGTGCACAGAAGCAAGCGGTCAGGTACCCCTGATTTGGCCACAGCATGTAGTTATACACCTTGCCATGTGAACACAGTCCTATTAGGTTTCATTAGAGGAGAGTAATCTATTAATGATGGATCTGGAAGAAGTTTGGCATGCATGGGGCATCAAAAGAAACTTTACTGCAGGTGCTAATTATCCTACAGGATCACAGTGCATAAACAGCAACAGAACAGAGCATTGCAGTGGTTTTACTCAAACAGTTCTGTCTGTCCCTGAGTGCTTCCTGACAACTTTGCTTCCATGGACCTGATCCACCGCCAGTGTTTCGACCTCCGGCTGGGGCTGGGCTGGCGCAGCGTGGTGGATGCGATGCGCCACCCCAATGTGGGCCTTGTGCGGCTTCTCTCGGGCGGGGCTGTGCGACTCACCCGGGGCACGGTCTGAAGCGATGGGTGGAATAACCAACGGCCTCTCCTTAATGAGATGCACCTCTGCCGTCTCCCTGGCCAAAAGGAACGGGGTGGGATCCGGCATGGCATCCACAGGCTCTCTCAGCAGCAGCTTCCGGCTATCCGACCCTATTCTGTAGGCCTCTTCGAACTCAGGGTTCAGTGGTGTTGACAGACTCTTCTTCATCCTGCGCCGCGGGGTCTCTGGCAGTTTGTCTTTGGGAGGGGACGGCTTATAGCTGGACAGCACAGGACTGCCAGAAGGGGTCCCCTCTGAAGTCCCACTTGAGCTCATCAGCTTCTTCTTAGTGGCATGCAGCTGGGAAGTTAAGTAGGCAATAGTGCTGGCTCTCTGCTCTAGTTCACTCGACAACATATTGAGCTTATGGCTTTTCATTTTCAACTCTTCCAAATACTTCTTTTCTCTCTCTTTAATGGTGTTTTCCAGCACCATTATCATCGCATTCTTTTGTTCGAGTTCTTTCAGTAATTCATTGTTTTCAGCCTCTTTGGCTTTCAGCTGAGCTTCCAAATCTTTGCACTTACTTTTGAGTTCATCGCTTCTTGAACTGCCATTTTCTAGAAGAACAGGAAAAGCAGAAGTGTTTCAAGTTAACAATAGCCACTAGGAAAAACAGTGCAGTAAGGTTCCTTTTGCCATCCCAAAGAGTAACTTCAGCTAATGCTCTGACTGCCTCTTCAGAACCAACAGGACACCTTTTAAGGGAATAGTGCCACTCACCATGGTTTAATGGCACTGATGCTAACTGGAGGTGCTTCGTGCGTTCTGGGGTACAGGGATTATGGAAACCATGCCTGAACTTCATCAAAATTGAGCTATTTTGCAAATCCTTTGCTTATTAAAGAGGAACTTCTCCCCCTGCCAATGTCAGACTGGCTGGAAAGGGTGGTGGAGCTGCTGCCACGGCTCACCAGGAAGAGGAGCTCAGGCTTTAGCATCATCTCTCTGCAGGCAGCTGCAACCCATGACTCTAAGGCTATGACTCCTCACTAAGGCTGACAGTGAGGACATGTCAGGAACAGGCAGGCTGACACATACGGTGTAACTACAGTACCAGCTAATAACAGTACCACTCTTCTGCCCCTGAAATGAACATCCTACGTCCCCATACAGCATGCAGGGAACTAACTAGTCTGGTAAGAAAGAGGAGTCAGCAGTTATACACTCTATTCCTGGCTCTCAAAGATTTCTTGTGTGACCTTGGTAAAGAATTTGTGACATTTACTTCATAAATTAAGTCTGGAAAGCAGAAAACTACTGTTATACCTTTGGAATTTATACGGTCAACATTCCAAGTGCAAAGTATTCTCACCTACTTGTGATGGAGAAAATACAGACACTGAAGAAGAGGAGGAATTTTAACATGAACATTGAACAAAAAGTGCCACGTGTTCCTTACCTGACAGGTCTGCACTCTTTACAGTCAGCTCATAGGTTAAATCTGAGGAGAAAAAGTTGGGGTTTTTCATTAGAATATCATCATTACCCCATGCACCACCCGGAGAGCACCTTTACAATGGCACACTTCAGTGAAAACACAGGAAAGTCTTCCCCCCACTTGAAGCAATAGCAGGAGATCCACTGCACTTTATCACGTCTGTAAACCAAGTGGAGCTATCAGCTTTGAAAACAGATACGCAAATCTTGACTTCACACTCATGATCATTCACGAGATACCCGCTGATGACCCAGAATGTATGCTGGTGGCAGGTGCTGTTGCTGAGGTGTCACAGCTGAAGGAGGGAGCAGTCACCCCATTGCTGTGAACAGAATTAAGCACTGAACGGGCTGAGTCCTCTCCCAGGTACCTGTGCAGTGCTGCTGCAGGCGCCGGATCTCGGCGTGGAGGCCCTTCAGTGTGTTGGCATGTTCTCGCTGGAGAAACAGCAGATTCTTCTGGGCGCTCTGCAGCTGGTTCTCCAGGTTGGAAGTCGCCATCCTGACATGCAGTCACCCTGCCAGTGAACAGATGTAGAACTGCATCAGTGGGTTATCCTGCACATATGAAGATCCTCTCTCTATTGCCAAGGTCAGCAGGAATAGCTGCTTTCCACTATTAATGCACTGAGAAGCAATCAAGCAAATATCACAAAAGGTTTCTCTCTTGCATGACTATTACAATTAGAAGTGCTCTAAGTTCATAGAAAGCCTCATTTATAATCCAGGCCAAGCAGTTTCCTTGCAGAACAGCCTTACAAAACTGGGCCTAGGCTATGGCAGTGCTCACACTGTAATAAAGACAGGAATGGTAAAGCGCAGGATGCTGAGGGGCCCCTGTGCTGCAAGGCCCCTGCTGCTCCTGATAAGGCACCAGTGGCTACGGTGGAAAGGCTAAATTCAGTTATCACTGTAGTTCTGTAAGAACAATCACAGAATTTAGGTTACACAGATAAGAATCAGGACTCGTGTTGCCTGGGCAACAGTCTGTGATGGCATTGCAGCCATGGGACCACACTTTGTGCATGAGGGAGCTTAATTCTGTGCCATGGCTGCCCCTAACAGGCTTGCCTCACCATGACAAGTGTCATCTTTTGGGCTCTTTCTGGTATGTACTTTTATGACAAACATCTGATTCTACAAGTTTAAAGTTGTTAGAGCACACACTCAGAATAACACATTGCTGTCAGTCCTGAACAAGAACAGAGCCCTGCTGTGTTCATACTCTCTACCCCCAAAACATCAGACTTACCCCTACATGTATTTAACTGTAAAAAAATCAAGTGAAGGTGTAAGAGACTTCAAGGAATCCACTTGTGTGCAAGGGGCAAACCAGAGCACTTGGTTACTTTATAACAGAGATCAAAGATTAAATCCACTGCTCAAGAATGAGGGCACCGGTGCCAACTTGGGCTTTGTCACGTGGAATGGGTCACTTTGCAGTCACCGTCGTTAGCAAACAAGCAAAAATCATGGTTTCTGGCTAAATCAGAAATAAACGAGTTGCGCCACAGGCTCTTGCTCTATGATGTGTTGAGAGCGGCTCCATTCCTGCCACTGTGGTGCCCTCTCACTGCCCATGCATTACGGACCATCTGAAGATGGACCTCAGAGTCCACAGCCATTACCGTGGGGCACCATTAATTGTAGGTACAATTGATGATATTTTAACTGTGTTACACTTTTCAAGTGACATCACCTTGTTCCCAAAGCTGATTTCAGACAGGAGCTTTACTGATTCATCCACTTTCTTACGAGATTGTTCTACTCTTATCCACTGAGTACGAGAGCAGAATAAACCCTGTGGGAGGCCATATCCCCCCCCATGGTTGAGCTCACACTGTCTGGTACAATGAGGCTCAGAGGGGAGGTTTCATCCAGAAAGGTATTTTCCACATGAAACTCCGAGCACTGGCAGTGCCAAGTGAAAGAACAGCCTACGCCTGTTATGCCAAAGCCTTTATGCTCACAATGGTTACTAAAGGTGGCTTTATGCCTGTAACTATCATCTGAGCAGATAAAGGCTTCACCACCAGCAACAAGCAGTGTTTGTAACTCAGTCCTTGCAAACAGAAGTGTTGTTTAAAAACCAGTTTCTAAGTGTTGGAAAAAGCAAAACAAGGCTGTCACTACGAATCTCCTCTATTGGTTCTTCACTGTTATCTCCTGCATCTCAAAGATCACACTAGGAATTGCCTGCTCTGAAGGGAAAAAGAAGGAAATAATCAGAGGCAGGCTGGTTTTCCAGGCTTAGGAAGAAAACAACTACCAGCACCAGAGCATCCGGTAGGTTAATGAGTGAGAGCAATTAATTATACCAGCTCACCATGAATTCTACCTGCAGCCCCTCTGCCTCACACAGTTTCTCTCTGAGGATACAGGATGAGGGGCTGACTTTCCCACAAGCCTCCTGCAGCTCGCTGTGCTGGTGCAGCCTCCTTGTCTGCCCATCTCCTGCCTTTCCTTCAAGGGAAAGGGAAGGTCACAGCTTCCACAGAGTTCGTGGGCAGCAGCTTCAGTTCACACTGGCTCCACCCTGCCCAGCCATGGCTTTTTGTATGTTATGTCCTTTTTATGAGGCCCTATGAACACTGTGTAATCCCTGCATGTGTGCTCTGGGGAACAGCCAAAACCATCTGCCATAAACACAAGGAAAGAGGAAATTGCCTTACACAGACAGATGCTTTTGCTACAAAGCCTGCTTAGAATTGCACAAATCAGTACTGACTTGGGGCTGGGAATATGTTATTGTTAATTTATACCAATTTTACATCAAACCTTGAACCACAAAATTAAAACTAGCATTTTACAATGAATCAACTCCCTTGTTTATTTAGGCCAGGTGAAGATCAAAAGACATCACGGAAAAACTACAAACTAGTTTTTAAAGCCAAAACATTCTCAAGTGTCACAAAACCATGCACTGGAACTTGAAAAAGCCATTCTAGATTAACAGCCACCCTTTAATTCTGCATCCTCAAGTATACCATTAGTGAAAGCTATGAATTACATAAAACATCTTATTTAATGTCAGCCCCAAATCTGTCAGCAGCTCATAGGGTATGATGAGACCTACTGACCCACAGTCTCATCAAGTTTTCAAGTGGGAAGAGACTCAGTAGTAAACCCCCAAACCAAATATAATTAAAATGAAATAATAGTTGCTTTTAATACAAGTCAGTGAACATTTCCCCACCACTTCCCTATGCAGATGCTTTGACTTAATTCCAGGAAGATTGCTTAGTGGGATTTACAGCTACTCCAAGTTCCTTAACAATTCTTAACCTGCTGGTTTTTGGTACATAGCATGCACAGATACAAATTTCATCTAAACCTGCCTATAAAACAGTTCTGGGAATGCAGTGAATTGATTTCACCTCCTGCTCTCTGAAACAAGGCAGAACATGCAGCCAAAAGTAAGGCTATGCTCATAAAGTTCAAGAGAAAGAGCAAAATGCAGAAGTCAACTAGCTCTTAAGAGCTCTGATGAGCAATCTTTGCTCCCTCACCATGGAAATCCACGGGACAGCTCTCCAGGCAACCAGTCTCTGGCTGGATTCCTACAGATAAATTAAGCCAATGCTGGGAAGCACGCTGTAACTGCATAGATCAGAGCAGTTGGATCACTATGGCTCCCCACTCCTTTCCCCTTGTCTCCAAAGCACCTTTAAAAATCAAATTCAAAATCCAAAGTTTGCTCTGCCCTCACACAATAGGAACTGTGCAATGCCAAGCTGGCAAACTCCCATGAGGAATGCAGATGGCATTTGATAAGGATGATAAAACATTAAAATGGACTTGCAGTATTCAGTGCCATGATGGTAACACACCTCCTTTTCTGCAGGAAGACTTGTGCTGAACACCAGCGGCTACTCACGTTTTATCCGGGTGGGATGCTGCATTTGACGCCTACAACATGCTAACCTTCTCATTACACCACCACCAAGCATTCCTAGATAGAGCTCAAAGACTGAGCTTTGAGTCCTCCAAACAATGGATTCAAAATTTCTTTTTAATATAGTCTAGGAAGAACAAACAGAATGAGTTAAACAGCATTCCCTTGGGAATGTTAAGTACAACACTCGAATCCTTGCTGCACCTACCCAAGCCCTCATCTTCCAGTGAAGTGGGGAAAGCAACAGAACATTCTTGCAAGCTCACTTTAAAAAAGGAATCGCTCAGTCTCCTCTAAAAGTGCACGTTCCCTCAAGAAGGGGACAAAAGTCAATCAATCTTAAACTGAAAATGAGAAATACTAAACAAGAACTTCCAAAACGCAACTTCATGTCATGCTCGCCATAAGAAATTGCCACCATTTTAACGCCAAATTTTGCCTTGCAGAGAATGTGCAGGCTCCAGGCCTGTTCTGATCCTAAGTATTTGGATAGAGTTCAAAATCTTTCAAGGTAGAAATCTGGCTGTGTGTTAGGTGCCTTTGCACAAAATCAGAGCATCTCTGAAACCCACAGAGAGAGAAGAGGAGGGAGATGCTAATCTATGACTTTAGACAGAGTCCAAAGGAAGCTGCTGGAACAAAGCCCAGACAACCAGTTATTTAACGTTTTCATTCCTGCTTGGTATCCATTCAACAAAACAGAATAACCTCCTTTTACATGGATGGGTGGCTATCACCTGAGAAGCTGTGTTATCTCTCTAACACATATCCAAGTCTTCCTGAAACATGTATGGGCAGGCAGGCATTTTCCTCTCAACTGGTATTTAGCCAGTGTCCCCTCAAAATATGCCGAAAGCTGCCCAAGTGATTTTCACATGCTATATGAAATAGTTCCAAGGTCTTCTCATAAGAGCCTTCAAAGTTTCAGCCAGTCCCTGTTCTAATGGCTGTCACTGAACTGACCAAACGCTTCCAAATAATGTAGCTCTGATATAATGCCCATCTGACAGACGCTTCGCTGTTCTTTGCTTAGATTAGCTCTCCATCTCCAGAGAAGTGGCATCCCTGAAGTGTGGGTTCAGCTTATTCCAAAGGACACAGTAAAGGAAACCCTGTAGTCTCCACTCCAACTCAAGGGCTTTGCTATCCTTCTGCTCAGACATTTGCTCTCAGTTCCCCCAACCTCATACCATTATACTTCTACTGCTGTCAATCTGGCAACAACACAGTTTAATCACAGCCTCAGATTTATGCTCCCCCCTCATGCATCTGTGCATTAGACTAAACCACTTAAACTAGTTCAATATTTCTTGAAGTCACGCTTTTCTGTGTGCTAGGCCTACACAACCACCTTCACAAGGTCTTTCCCCTCCTCCAGTGCTCCCTTACCAGAAATGAGTACATCTTCCAGCAACAGCACTACCCCCTCTTCCCCCGCCTTCACTGTTCAAGTATAACAATGCTGACATGCAATTATTGTGTAATTATTGTTTTCATATTCTTTTAGTTTGTGTGTTTCAAGCCAAGCAAAATTAGCAGTTCTTTCCTGGAGACAACTGAGGGGAAAAGGAAATGTGCCACTCTCCTCCCAGAAGGAGGGGATGATTTTGCTTTCTCAGCAACTTTTTGATGCTATTTTACTCCCTCGTTTCTCTGCCTGGCTTTCCCTTTGTTTTCTGCTCAGGGAACCTGCAGACTCTTCGCAGTTAACCTCTGAATGTCCCTAAGGAAGCACAGGGTTTAGTACTTTAGAATCATAGAATCATAGAATAGTTAGGGTTGGAACGGACCTGAAGATCATCCAGTTCCAACTCTCCTGCCATGGGCAGGGACACCTCCTACTAAACCATACCACCCAAGGCTCTTACTCCTACAGTAATTGACATGGCAGCAGGAAGAACAATTAAGTGGACACTCCTGGTAGCAGTGATTAATTCTTCTAGATGATCTAAATGAACAAGCTGGTACTCTGCACTAAAATTGCTGTTCACTTACTGTTTGCCTACCTGAAATCACAAGGCCAACAGGAGTGATTCACATGGAGTTCTCCCTGTCCTTGAGACCACCCAACCCCAGGAATCAGATGCTAAGATCACTACTGGGACAGAGACTCTTGAGAAGCAAATCAGATGGTCCTGCAGTGGCACCTTACACAGATACAGCTATTCTGACCCTGATGAGCAAGGCTACTTCATAATTTAGAGGAACAGGCCAGTACTCTTCTGCTTTCTCACACACAGTCCTGATGAATGGCCTTTATTTTATTTGCTCCTCCATTCTAAGGATAAAATAGGTTGATATTTTAATGTAAACCTCCATCAAAGACACAGAACACACACTACACCCCAGTAACATCCAGTCAGTTACACTATTGCAAAGGCATGTTTAGTCTTTTCAGTGAAGCCAACTGCTTTTGTCAGAATAACATTGTTCCCCCTGACTAACAGGGTCAGTGTTACACATGAAACTAACTGAGCCTGACTATGTATTCTTCAAAGTCATTAAGAAAGTTCTCCAGCTTCAGTTAAAGCTGAATCAGAACTTAAGCTAGTAAAGTGGTTGTGAGAGGGTTTTGTACGAGGGTATGTTAAGTATAACTCCAAAGTCATGCTTAGACATATGCTATACTACAGAAAAGTCACAGAGCTTTTATCAGATATCAAATATTCACTGTGAACACTTCATGTTCTCTTTTAATCTTTATGATAAGTAACATGTGGATTGAGTAAAACCAATTGCCAGTTCTGAAGGCTTGCTGAAACATAAAGCAAGAAAATTAGTACACGGGTTTCACATGAGAGACTTGAGCATTTCTTTCCTCCATAACAGGCAAATAAGATGTGAGCACACATTTAGCCAGGCAGCCTAGCTGCGATTGTGTCTCACCCATTCCACTTGCTTGCCCTGAGCATGACTTTGCTGTAACACTTCTGAAATGCTCCCAGACCACCTTCCTGGTCACCCAGTGAACCAGGTCAGGGAAGCGGGTCCTGCTGAAAGCGAACCCATTTTCCCACCGACCAGTTTTCAGGCGCCGGGTTCAGGCAGCACTGGGAAAAAGTGGAAAACAATCAAAATAAAGACTGTAAGGTGGCCAGGGGAGGAACAGGCAGAACTGCTCCCTGCACCAGCACCGGGCTCACCTGAGCTGCAGCTCCTGCGGCAGAGATGACTTCCAGAGCTTACCTGGAATACTTGTGAAACACAGCAAAAGGCACCAAAGCTTTACAGCTAAGTAAATCTGTTCTCCCTAGAGAGAGCCATCTACAGAGAACAGCTACTGTAACAGCGGCTCTACAGAACAGCACAACTGTTCTGTCGTGCAGGCAGGTTCACCAGGCTGAGAAGTGCACTTTTCTCTAATGCATTTTTCCGTGCTGCTGTTTCATAAGCCATTGATTTTATTATTTTAGAACAGCAACTACAATCAAACATAGAAAAATTGCTCTCCACTTTGCTAAAGTAAATGCTCTGAGAGCTGATGACGGAGGAAATTTAGTAGTGGTGATGACCTATGGCTAAGTCCTTCCTTAAGCAAGTGTAACATATTTTTTAAGCAAATAGGATGCCAAGACAAAGAATTTCAAGGAGGTGCTTCATACTCCTACTTACATAACCCAGGTATCTCAAACGCAGACAACAGAACGGTACACAGCTTGAATCAAGGTTTGCAAAGCAAACCAGCACAGGTACTTTATTACTCAGCAACCTGCTGCTAATGGCATCACTCACACGAAGTTTTCCAGGCAGATGGACACTTCCTGAGCTCCACACCTCTGCTCCACAGAAACTCGAGACTCCGCACCTTCCGTGCCTTCCCCTGGGGCACTGACTCAGATTACAGGGAGCTACAGTTCCTGGCATGTTTCCAGCCTTTCTAGAGGCACCTATTGCCCTGTTCAGGGAGAAGCACGAAATTTAACAGTTTTCAGCCAAGCGATGTTAAATAACATTGATCTGAAATCCTGTCTCATCCAAATAATTAAGACCAACAAGCAGCAAAGTATTTTACCATTAAGCATAAACCAAAGGTTTTCTGGGAGTGAAATGAGAGCAAACATGCTCCTCAATAGCAGGAAAGAAACAGGGATAGAAATAAAAGGCTTTTTTTTTCAAGGGTTATTTAAAAGCACCTGCACAAATAGCTTGAGAAGATCTGATGCACTCCAAGGACATTGTTTTCACCAGTATTTTGTCATAGTAGCAAATAAATGCATTGTTCCCATTTGTAGTACTGTGCTCTTTAATATCATAAGAAATGAGCTGGTAGATCATCATAAAACACTATTAGACACAATTATTCACTGATCACATGGAGATACTGAATAACACCCATCATCACACTGCCAGACATCCCTGTTTACAGGAAGCCAATTTTTATATCACTTAACAACAAGCAGAGACTAATCAGGCACACATCTATGGAAGATGCTACAACCATAGGGTGTACACAGGATGTACAAAGGATGCCAGGCCTTGTCAAGTGAGTGAAGGAATCAGAGGTGAGGTACAGCAGGTACAACTGGGGCAGGGCGTTACAGTCAGACTTGGCTCACTCTTCATGATCCTCATTTCCTTTTCCAGATATCACATTAGTGCACCAGAAGGGAGCAGAGAGATTGTTTCGGCTGCTGCAGATGCAAAGGAAACCAGAGCTGTGGAGATAACATTTCTGCCTGAACAAAGCGCACCCTCCCCACCGCAGCCCCGTGGGCTCTGGGCAGCAGCACTGGGTACCTTATTCCCACGGACACACAGGCTCTGCCAGAGACTGTTCTGACGCTGCTGCTTATGGTTACACAATGTCAGCTTATTGCAGCATATTCCTACCAGTAACAACAGTGTGGAAGCTGCAGTAAGACACAGACTTAGGTCTGTGCCTCTCTTGTTTCGCAGCTTCTCACAATGTTTTATTGTGCTGCAGCAGACACCAAAGAAGCTGCAGAAAGCCAGAGCCGAGACCTTTCATGCAACTATCTTCATTCACCACAAGCATCCTTAGATTTTTTTCCTTTCCTCATCTGTTTTTAGGCTTTGTTTCCTAAACCAGCAGTAGGAAAAGCCATGCCCTTGGCTAGTCAGAACATACTTTACTTCCCTGACAGCATGAGGTTATCTGACATGCTCATTTTTTGGTAAATCACTGCTCATCAAAACCACCACTGTTAGTTACTAACAGACACAGACACATACAGATGCACAAATACATACAGAAATTGTCACTCACCAGCAAAACCTGTTCTTAAGCATTATACATGGTTTCAGAAAGATGGGGTTTGTTCCCTGTGCAAAGTAAATCACAATATGCTTCATTTCTTTCAACTTCACTAAGAGAAGTGAGGTTCGAGATGAATAAGATGAATTCCATGACAGTGTTCTGTCTACACAAGTATTCCAATACATTGTGAATCTTGAGGCTATAAAAGCAATCCTTCAAAGTTTTTCCACTTTAAAACACCATTTTTTAAGCCACAGAAATGAGATACTTCAAAATGAGACAGTAGCAAAAGTAAACTTGCAAACCAGTTTATCATAACTGTATTCCCTCTGTTATACTGTTTATAATGGTAAAGAAATATTTTACTTTATATTACAGTGCACATTCTGGAATAACAGCATTGGGGAGCTTCTGCCTATTGCTGTTAAAGGATTGACTAATGCAGTAGATCTGGATGAACAAATACATTGTATTTAATACCTATAGCCTCCTGAATTAGGGCACACAAAGGAACAGCTTGATTTAGAAGTGACAAATGTATTTTGTCATTTGTAAATGGCAAAACACATTTACAAAAATAATTTAAAAGCCCTGAAAGTGTGCAGTTACACCTGAAACCTGCACTAAGGGAAACAGCTTCAAAGAATGAAGTAAGAGTCTGAAACAACTCTTGGCCTGAAAACTACATATAGCATTTAGATTGGTCATGAGACTTTTATCTTTCCTAAGGGGATGGGGAAAGGAAACTTTACAGATACACTAAGCAGAAGTATGGCAATAGGATGAAAACAAGCAGTCAGGCATCAGTTTGGCCAATATTCATCTTTTCTATTGAAGCAGCTGATGTTTTCCTGTTGTGACCTCCCGATCTTTGCTATTTCACTGAAAATAACTTTTGGAACATCAGTACAACCAAAAGCTTGAAAAATTAACAACATCACAAGTCTGGCACTATCTGCTTACAAAGCACTTGTTTTAAACAGACTAATCAAAATGCAAGGTGCAGTGTAAGAGCATAAATGTCTGTCTCCCACAGGTTCAGTCATAATAAAGCACCACAGAATTATGTTCACTAATGAGCAAGTTACATGGAAAAAAGGACTGTATCTACAGTCACGTCCTTTTGTCTTTTTAAATTTAATTTAATAATTTGTATTTCAAACGCATCAATAAAGCTTTTTAAGCTTAAGCACCTTCCCATGTAGACAAAGCCAACAAGTACCCTGGATGCTTCTTATGCACCTGCAATGCAGATCAAAATGGACAATTCCACCCTCAGCGCTGCCTCAGCTCCTGTGCTTTTATTTACCTTCACTGTCTCAACTTTACAGGATTTAATAAGGCAAACTCAAATGCATACCACTGCTGTCCACGGTGGGAACGGCCCCTCCTTTCTCCTTGCTGTCCCACCCCGAGTCCTGCGTAGGAAACAGCATCTATGCGGCTGGAAGAACCTCCATGTCTGAGGACGCCCTGCACTTCTTTGCTGTCTTAGCCACAAGCGACATCCTCCTCGGAAGGAAAAACCTCGTCTCAAATGAGGACTACTCCCTACCCACCCCAAAACGTACAAACCGCATCTATCCATCCATCTTCTCTCTGCAGGCCCCGTGTTCCTCACACAGACACCACTGCTGTCACTCTCTCGAGTGAACACGTACCCTACAGAAGGCGGCGGTGAAGGATGCGATGCTCACCCTGCCCCAGCGGGTGTGGTGGGGTCAGCAGCGCCGCTGATGCCCGCCTGCCTGCGCGGACGGCCGCGGGAGGGAGGCGGCCCGGCGGAGCGCTCCCTCCTGAGCGGGGAGAACATTCACAACCAAAGGAACGCCCTTGCCCCTGAGCCAGCACAAGGGACAGATGCGGGTGAAGTGAGAAATGGATAACATCTTCTTTCCTCTGGTGCTTCAGTGACCAGAGAAAGGGCCTTTCATGCCGTTAGAAGAGGGAACGAGGCACTTTGGTGCAGCGCCGTTGCGCCGCGGGCAGCAGCAGCCCGTCCCGCACCTCAGACGCCGCAGTACGGCGGACGCCCCGCGGCCCGCCCGGGCTG
>JAOEHY010028078.1:0-25615 GCA_025447955.1 Psilopsiagon aurifrons | reverse complement strand
GATATGAGGAAGAAATTCTTTAATGTAAGGGTGGTGAGGCACTGGAATGGGTTGCCCAGGGAAGTTGTGAATGCTCCCTCACTGGCAGTGTTCAAGGCCAGATTGGACATAGCCTTGGGTGATGCGGTTTAGCGGGAGGTGTCCCTGCCCATGGCAGGGGGGCTGAAACTAGATAATCTTAAGGTCCTTTCCAACCCTAACTATTCTATGACTCTATGTTCTGCCAGGGAGCAGGGGAAACCGGGAGGAAGCAGAGACAAGATACCTGACCCAAGCTAACCAAAGAGATATTCCATACCACAGCATGTCATGCCCACTACATATATGAGGCAGTTACCCAGAAGGGCTAGACCACTGCTTGGGTCAGGCTGTGTATCTTGCTGGGTGGTGAGCAGTTGTATTCTCTTCCCTTGTTATTTCCCTTATCATTATTATTACTGGTGATAGCAGCAGTGGTTTGTGGTATACCTTAGTTGTTGGACTGTTCTTATCTCAGCCCATGGGAGTTACATGGGAGTGGGGGAAGGAAGGGGGGGAATGTGCTAACAACTGCGTGGCTGTTTTATGGCTGGGCTTAAGCCATGACAGACCTTTTTTGTTGCTCAAGTTGGGGCACAAAGGGTTGAGATAACAGATCTGACCAGAGTGTGTCTAATTATATTTGTGATAAGCATTCATTGTTTCCTATTAATAGTCACTTGTCACAATGCTGATATATTGGCTCTCAAAGTTGTTGCTAGTGATCTCGCAGTTTCAGCATGTTGTACCTTACTTACAGCCACTATTTGCTGTGTTAGAGTTTATCAGCTGGGGTCCTTGGGCTAAGGTTCTTGTTTCATTGTACTTCATGGTAATGACTTGTAATACAATAGACTCATTGATCATGAAACTGATCTGGCTTGCGTTCCCAGTGTGGTCACCACCTCTATACTTTGGGAGGTATATAATAGAAGTCCTTAGCAATTACACATCTTTTTTCCCCTCCTTGGGTGCTCAGCCTATGAGGGAGACATTCCCACACACCTTAGTGACAAGTACAGCAGCCACTCAAACTCTGACCGCAACAGACAGCTCAGCTACTCCAGCTCCAACCACAGCAGCTACACCAGCCCCCGTGACAAGTACAGCAGCGTCATTTGAGAGTTCTAAAGGTTTTGAATGGCATTTGGGTACCCTGGAGACCTGCCTGCTGATGGTGATGGGGATTAGCATGTTGGCACACATGCAGAGTGTGTTTTACCTATGACCATTTCTTTCGATCTCGAGAGTTAAGCAGAGTCACGTTTGGGTCAGACAACAATATAAGAGGACCAAGAGATTTTTCCCAAGGCTGGACATTCATGAGTGGCGGGGTGTGTGGGACAGTATGGGCAAGTATCTAGTCCACTGGGCCTCTCCAGTGCTTTGGAAGCATCGGAGATGGAAGGAAGCTGGATGGAGTCCCCAACGACAAGTTGCAGAACCTGTTGAAGGGGAGAATTAATTATTTTGGGCCTGGTGGGCCCATGACAATTTAGGCTATCAGAGCAGAGGTGCAACATACAGATGGACTCATGATTGAGGGGTGGACTGAGCAATGAACACTATTGCTCAGGTTTTTCATAAGTGTAAACACTGAACACTGCCCTGAAAGACTGTTACAGGAGATGGAGCCTGACATCATGGACCAGATGGACTCATCAGCTTCGTAGGGATTGGTCCATGCACTAAGGAATGATCTCTTTCTATCATTCTCTCTCTGTGTATGTATATATATATACATATTTATATATATGAGATAAGAGTGAGGGTATATTGAAAATGTGGGATCTGAGCATGACATGAATGATATGGAAAAAGCGGTGGATACTGTCCTGGATTCAGCAGTAGCAGTCATTGCTTCTCCTTCTTAGCAGCTGGTGCAGTGCTGTGCTCTTGATTTTCAGCCTGGGAACAGCGCTGATAACACCGATATTTTCAGTTGCTGCTCAGTAATGTTTAGTCTGACCAAGGACTTTCTGAGTCTCATGCTCTGCCAGGAAGGACAGGAAGCCAGGAGGAAGCAGAGACAGGACACCTGACCCAAACTGACCAAAGAGGTATTCCATACCACAGCACATCATGCCCGCTATGTAAACTGTGGGCAGTTACCCAGAAGGGTTAGATCACTGTTTGGTCAAGCTGGGTATCAGTCTGTGGGTGGTGAGCAGTTTTATTCTCTTCCCTTTTTATTTCCCTTCTCATTATTATTATTGGTGGTAGCAGCAGTGGTTTGTGTTATGCCTTAGTCACTGGACTGTTCTTATCTCAACCCATGGGAGTTACATTCTTTCAATTCTCCTCCCTCTCCCTCCAGGAGAGGGGGAAGGAAGGGGGCAGAATGAGCTAAGGACTGTGTGGCTGATTTATGGCTGGGCTTAAATCACGACACTGCAGTCAGGTCAGTCTGCTTCCCCTGAAATGTACCTATTCAGGAGAAGCAAGAGGCAATTTTCAGGGCAAATAGACAAATATTCTGTTTGTTTGACCATATCTTGAATCTATCTTTTATTTCCCCCTTCTAGAAGCCCTATCCTATCTATCTTAACAGAACAAAGGGTGTGAAGGTGACGCAAGACATGTCTACCTGTGACTTTTCTCACTAAAATTATGCAGGCTTAAAATATAAGGCATGCTGAAAATTTTACAATCTGAGAACATTGTAGAGACTATGAACTTGGGAGTCTCATCCCATAAAGGCATTTCCAAAATAGGAGCTAAAAGATGCAGGGAGGGTTGGTCAGAGATCATTTAAAGAAAAAAAAAAGGAACCAAAACCAGCAACCAAGCAAAAAATAAACTTCAGGAAGAATAGTTCTCCAACACTAAATGAAGTCTGCGTCTATCTGTCTAAGTTTGTGTTGCCGATATCAAGCAGTGACATATAACAGTCTTTGCCTCTGCCTAGAATCACAATGGAGAGACAATAATGAATTTGGCATTTTACAGATTTCAATTAAAAATCGAGGGGCCTGTGAAGAGTTCCAGAAAAGAAACAAAGGGACTTGGGCTGCTGCATGGGCCACATCCTCCTGTTTTGTTTGTTTGTGTGTGAGTCCTATTGATAGGAGCCTCTTGGAGCATTTATCATGTGTATGGGTGGCTAGAGAGGTTTCCTGACTCACTTGCCAAAGCAGAAGAGTGGTGAGGTCTAGAGCTTCTAGACAAGGACAGTCTCACACAGTGGGTGAAACCTGACTCTTGGCTCCATTGAAGTGAATGGGACTTCTGCCACTGGCTTTAAAGGGCCAGGACTTAGCTCAGTGTTCGCAGATTTCCCAGCAGAGTGGTGTTCCCATCTCAGGTAAGTCCTTCGGATGGTAATTCAATTAAAAACAGTGCTCTTTACCAGAAGTGCTTCTAGTCCTGTATTCAAAATTTATGTGCTGAAAAATGAAAATTTGGATAACTAAAAAAATAGCAAAACATGATAAATTTAAGCAGAAATTCTTCTGAGAACTTTTTGGTAAATATTTCCTTTATATATCATTTTGACGAGCAAAGGTACTTCCAAGCATATTCCTAGAACACTGCAGAAGACAGTGATGATAATTGTGTATTTTACTACCCGGGAATACCAACACCTTAAGCAGATGAATCCTAGAAATACTAGGGCCCGCAGTAGGATCTGTGGAGGGGAAGGCCTGTATTTGGAATTAGGTGAGGTTTCAAGTCCCTTCAAACTCAAGCCATTCTATGACTGCAGTGCTGTCCCCAGGCAGGTCCCTCAAATGGTGACTTTGGGGCAGCCTGTGACTCCTTAACAACAGAATTCATCTTTGGCAGGAGGTCTTGATGGTCTTCCCTCCTGGCTGATGAGCTCTGGCTTACTCAGAACAAGGATAAACAGCAAAAATCTATCAATCATAAAGCCATCAAACATGTTTTCCTTATCAGTAATCACTCATCTTCTGTGTAACATCTCTGTTGGGACTAGATCTTACTGTGGGGTTATCTTTTCTGTGTATTTTACTAAGGGAGAAAAATTATTAACATCAACGCTACCACTTTTCAGACTAGCTCCTGAATCAATCAACTTTTCATCAGTGTAGGGAAATATGAAGTCAGCTGCTCTGCTTTAGCATAGATTCAACTGTTATCCTGAAAGACTGCGTTTCCTCAAGGGAATTGTCATTATAAATACAGAAAACATTTTAAATATTTATACAAGAGAATATTCCATTTACCCAACATGCTTGAAATCATTCAGTTACATAGTTCATACTTGTTTCTGAGAACAAGCATCAAATTTGCTATTCAATAGCAATAGCATTATTTGGGTTTCCTGTATGGAAAGATATAAAAAAAATAAGAGAAAGGTAATATAAACATTATGTAAATACATTATTAAAGGAATGGGATTAAAAGGCCTCTAGTTTGACTTCAATAGTAGTTTTGTCTTCAATAATATGATTTTGACTCCATTAATAAAGAAATCAAGCTCTGGATAGCAAAATAAATTGCTACGCATATAATTCACATCCAACTTGTGTAGATTATTTCAGATTTCCTGGAACAGAGATGTTTCTCCATCCGCAATGTCTGTATCAGATGAAAAAAAAAAAAAAAATGGGGAAAGTGATTAACTGTACAATAACTAAAGCCTACCAGACCTAATCACCACAGTCATATGTTTATTCTCTTATGACCATGCTCTACCCTCTTCCTGAGAGAGGGAGAATATCAATCCAATGTTCTAAAGATGTGAAAAGTGCATTTTTATGAAAATTTTGTATGCACTTAACTAGGCAACAGTTAGAAAATTAATTGGAATATACAGTGTTCACAGTTGTAAAATGCAGATAATTTATACTGGTTTACACTAAAATTTATTGTTATACATTTTATAAATAATATACACTACATATTGTACTATATAGTATATATTATATGCTAAATGCTGTATACTATGGTATAAAATATTTTACATTATATATTACATGTGAAAGTAATAGTCATAAATTAATACATAGCATATTATGTTAGCTATAAATATTACATATAATATATAGCATATAGTAATTTTAGTAATATTGTAACAATTATATATAACACATAGTATGTAGCACATAAAATATAATTATGATTATAATATCACACTATACTGTACTAATTATCGTACTATGTGGTGTTATATTACATAGATATATATTCACTAGACATATATATTCTATATTATATAAATAATAGGCTTTTTCAATATAACACGGAGGTCATAAACTCTCTAATGATCTGTGGAACCTATGCTGTAGTGAATTTAATCCAGATTTCAAATCAGCAACACAAGAATGAGGTGAAATCTCATTGAAGATTTCCAGTAAGCACATGCTTACATGTTTTATCAAAATTCTGCTTTTAAAAGGAATATTGCCTTCAAATTTGAATTTGGGATTCTTCAGAGGAAATTCAGAATGACTGAACAATATAAGAAAGTGTCATCATATATTAAACATATACTCCAGTTCTGGGCTTTTTTATTCGAAGGAGAAGCCTATAGCCATGCTGGAGCATGTGCTGGTTTTGGGGAAGGTTAAAATTCAAGGCAAAGGGAAAAAATTCAACTGAGGATAAAATTCACACTGACTTTTGTGTCCTTCAGGCATTCAACTGTAGGTCTTACCATTGCTAAGTACATTTTAAGGCCTGTTCAGTGCTAGGGAAGCCCTCAAATGCAAACTCCAGTGCCCTGCTCATAAATCCATTCTGTTCTTTTGCACAGCAGTGAGAGCTGCATCCCTGTCAACTGACACACCCAACTGCATACCATTCTGTACACAAAGGAAATTGTACAGATTACCTGTGTTTGCACAAAATTATAAGACACTATCACAAGTCTACAGTAAGGAAGCTGCTGGCTTGGAAAAGACCTCTCTTCCTGATACTCCATGGAGCTGTGTAAGGCAGAAAATAAATATACTCTGATCACATTTGATTTTTTATTTCAACCCTTATCTGTATGGCTGATTAGGTCTAGGCAGATGTAGTTAATGGGTGGGAGAGTGATGCTGCCCTTGTACCTTTGAGGCTGGACTCTAAAAAACTGAGGATCTGTCTGCCATCTCCAACAAACTCAAGTGTGCGCTCTCTACTCTTCCTCTGCTTTTGCACCCTCACTTCTGCAACCAATGCTTTATGTAATACACAGAACTGGTCAGTGATTATAGTAGGCAAATTTTACATGGAAAAATGGAACTTCTTGACACTTTTGACTTGACCTTTCCTTAACCAAGGAAAGCCACTTCCCTGTGCTCTATCTCAGACTGCACACCAGCTCAGATTGTGATCAGCATAGTGAACAGCTCAGGATATTTTGTTATAAACTCCTGCTACAGTACATAGAGAAGTCTGAAGCAATTCAGGTCCACCAAAATCAGTATGAAAGCTCCATAAGTTCTCATGACACAAGATCAGACAAAGACAGAAAGCTTCAGAAAACTCCTTCCAGGATGTTTGTTCAGAAAGGGTACAGTTCTAAGGTGTTAAGGGAGATTTAATTTGGCTGGTGCTCAGCCAACTTTCTGTTTATACTGGAAGCTCAGGGTTTGTTGTACTCTGAAAGAAAAGTCTGAAGAAGTAAAATAAAAGCAGAGACTGGTAATTCCCTTCAAGTCATTCTGTCCGTCATTACTGTCATAGAAAAGACAATGCAGACCAATGCACTTCTCAAAATACGTACCCTTGCTAGCCTTTATACAAGTTCATTTATTTTGTTTCCATGCAGGTAAATTACTGGAGTTTGGTATCAGGAAAGTGAAAAGAGAACTGAGAGCCTAGTTAGGCTGGGCACCACTAGGAAATACTGACAAGGACGACACAAGAAATCAGGTAATATACCTTGAAATTAATAATAATCTTTAATTCAGAGCACTTCTTCTCTGACCAAGGATCAGACAGTTTCAATAATTTATGTTATGTTAGGGATAAAATTAGCCTCAAAAGTCCTGGAAGAAATTTGTAAATGAAAGGCAATCTGGACAAAGTGTTAAGAAACACTATGAAAAATAATCTATCCTGAACTGAGGAATGAACAAAATGGCCTAAAACATCTCTTTAACAGTTAATGTACATTTTTTTACAGTACACTTAGAGCATATCATTAACAGGCTTAAAGTTTCCTTGGCAGTTTGGGGTGGATGTTTAATCTGAACAGAAAGGGATAAGGGGTGAAGATGAAATGCAAGAATGCTAACAGAAAATACACATATCCACTAAAATTCAAACTCTATACTTTCTGTGTGAACTGCTGTGGGATTAATTCATTTACACTAGTATTTTATCTCCCTTAATGGCTCTGTCATCAAGTGGGCTGTTTCACCCTGATCAGCTCATAACAGAATGCCGTGGAGAGAAAAGTCATCCCATCACATCGGGAGCAGTATCAGTACAGGTCAGTGCAATTTGTGCTTTGCAGACGTATAAATTGAGCAGCAATCACTTGCAGAAGGATTGGAGGGATCAGCTTTGCATCCCTCCAGGGAACAGGCTGAACAATCATACAGAATCATAGCCATGGTTTGGGTTGGAAAGGTCCTTAAAGATCACCAAGCTCAAAACTCTCTGTCATGCCCAGGGACACCTTCCACTAGATCATCTCTTTCTGAACCAAAAGAAAATTGATCTCTGCAAGTAGGAAAGCTGGCAGAATCGGGCCAAAGATAACCCAAAAGTCAGTTACTTGCTCTACAGGCCAACAAAGAGACAAGATGGTGATTTTGCCAACTACCAGATCAGGGCTAGGGTGGGGGGAGGGTGCAGGGTGCTGCTTCCTCTGAAGGAAATGAGGAACACAGCTCTCACCATTAGCTCTGGTGGGAAGAGAAAAGCAGATGCCCCACAGGATCTGTGAGGTCAGACTTTTCCCTCAGCAGAGCAAGAAAAGCTTGTTGCTTGTGCTCAGAAGTAAAGCTTCCCAATAAGTGCAGAATACTCATTACTAAGTGGCCTAATTCCTCTTAAAGATGTTAGGTGCAACAAGAAGCTTTCTTCCTACTTTTAAGTTGTGTTTCTGAGAAGAATTGTGGACTCAGTATCTTTTATTCACTGTTTGGGGTGGTGAACTCTAGTCGAGCCTGCCCTCTAGTGCTTTGTAGAGCCACGGATCTGGCATCTAATGTGAATACGAGAAGAAATCTTGGCATACTAACGGCTATGTGGTGCTATTGCCAGAATGTTTTGAATGTTGTATGAGCAGCAGTCTGACACAGATGCCTTAATCAGTGCTTTGTAATGTCAATTCATTATTTAAAGGCAAGCAACAGCAAGTTTTTTCTACCTGGAATCGTAAAACCTTGCTATGAATACAATGGGGTCGTGATTTAGAGGAACCAAGCTCTCCTTTTATATTAAGGCATAGTTTTGCAAACCAACTTCATATAAATCCCAGATGTGGCCCCTGCTGGCCTAACACAAACAAAAATACATAATTTTTCCCCTTCCCTTACGTCAAGGATACCTAAACATTTGTGCACGCCTAACCTAAAAATGCTAGTGCTAAAAATCTTACATATAATTCAGCTGGAATTATATATTAGTGACAGAATACATATTAGTGAAAGGAGGATTTTAATTTACAATAACTTGAGGTTTCAGGGCCAGGACTCAGGGTGTTTGTAGCAGCATACAGGTCTAGAACTATGCAATAGCAAAAGTGATAATGAAATTAGCTAATTATGGAAGGAAATTTTTAAAACCTGGAGACACATATGCACACATTAATACATTAACCTGTTGAATCTCAGGTGGGAATGTTACCGAGGTACATCCAGTGCTGTAATAAAAGAATGCCTCCCTTTTAACACTACCTCGGTGTTACAAGGTTTGACGGTAAAAGGAAGATCCTCTGAAAAATGCTTTCTCTCAAAAATGCCCTTTATTTCTGTTTTGTTAAAGCCTTTATAGTGAGTTATGGACATTTTTTTCTTTTTCTCTTTCCTTATCAGTATTTTTAGAAATTATTTAAATAAAAAGATTGTTGCCAATTTCCAATTGTCTTTTTAGTATAATAAAAATGTTCTCTCAGTAAACTAATTTAATCTGTGATCAGTTCAGTGGTGTTTTCACTAGTGTTTATTACTTTGACATAATATTTAATATAAAGCCATATTTATACACATATATATGCAGCAAATCCTTCTGAAAATATAAGCTGGATCCACTTCAAATAATCTGAAAAAAAATCAGCTCAATGCTTGATTTTTAAAGTAGGGGTTTGGACAGTCTAAGGAAAGACAGATTGTTTCCAGTTTTTGCCAGGGAAGAAAATTAGCGCACGTAGTCACACATTCAGGGGACTCTGCCTGCTCCAGCTTCTCTGCTCCTGTTTCAAGATCCATGGAAATCTTTTTACCAGCCAAACCAGAGATATGCACACCAAAACCCCCTGTCTGACCTTATATATATGTCTGATATGACTCTCAAATTACATTAGAGCTGACCATCCTCAGTTTGTCCCGTGTCTTTGGCAGATGGTGGTCCATGGGTCGGATTGGAGCCAGGGTCAGCAATGAGTCCCAGCCATGAGTTCTTTCTCAGCAAGATCCATTGTGATCTCAAATCATGCAGTTTCCCAGCAGGATCCACATTGATGAGTCACAGCTAGCTCCCATACTGCATGTGCACCCTAAAATGTCTTTCAGGCAAGAAAAGTTGGGCTAGAAATTTTTTTCAAACTCATTTTGACTGAAATGGTTTAGGGGTGGTCACCGATGCAAATCTCAGAGGAGGGGAGAAAAGCAGCCCCAGCACTGAAGCAGCACAGCCTTTGCTCAACAAAACTTCAACAGGAGGAGAAGTCATGCACATATCAGGGTCAAGAGGGGGGATTCAGCCCTCCAGTCATCACTAGAAAGATAAAATCTATACCTGACCCCATCATATGAACTCTCTTCCTCATCCATGGGGAGAAATAGATTTTTGTAACATGCCATTCATCTGATTTGTTTCAGAGAAATTAATCTTACTTCACTATGCCTGTATTCACACTGCTGGTCAGAGGAATTCCCTTTCTTCGGCCATAATGAGGTGGGGAGAAAAATACCAGGAGGTGGGAGCTGAGTGTAACCCTGTGTTTAAGAGTTTTCCTGTGGGAATGGATTTGTCATACTTTTCATTAAGGACAGCATGCCAGATAAATGAGCCTTCAGTAAATGAGATACAGGTTTTCTGAGTACTTAAGCTGTTGCAGCTCTTCCATAGGAAACATCAATTTTTTCAATCACTTTTCTGTTTACAGCAGCTGAGATACAGTACTTGAGATTCAACTTTTACTAGACATAATATGTAATTTCATGTTCTCATTGTGTCTGAGAAGCAAAAGAATAAGGTTTTTCATCATTCCTGTAAAACATTTCCTGGAGTGTAAGTAAAAGTCAAGAGCTCAGTCCCTCTAGAGGAAGGATTATTCATGCATGGCAAATATACGTAACAGCCCCTTATTCCCTCTGTGTGAACAAGCACAGCTTGTGTTGTTGGTTCTCCTGGAAAGGTATAGTCTCTGCTAGTCACTAATATGGCTGTACCAAATACTACAGAGAGCTGGCAAACCCAAGGATGGACCAATCTATTATCTGCAAATCTTGTTCTCCTAAGACTGACACAGCCCACTAGCTTTTACCTTTTCTTTCCCTTAGATCTTTCTCTACCCCATGCTTCTCAGAGTTTTTTTTTTCCCCATAGGAACTCCTACCTTTTTCTGAACTGTAGGGATCTGAAGCTGCTTGCAGGAAGGAGGGTGTTGAAAATCCTAACTGGCTGAAAATCCAACCATAAGTTTGTGATGTACCAGCTATCATTTACCACTTATTCTGACAAAAATAAGACAGAAATAATAGTTTCCTCAATACTAATCATAGGCATCTAAAAATTATGACCTAGGACCTTAGAACATTGGCTGAAGCCCCATGGGACTTTTGGAAACACCATTTTCTTTTTGTCATAGCTTTGAACATACATGCTGTCTGTTTTTTCTAAGAGGTTCTGGTTTTAAAAGGGTTAGGAACGTACCCTTGCTTAAATGCAAACTTGATTTCTGACCATAGCATATAATCTGGGAGCTGATTCTTTAATCCTCAAACTGATAATAACTGTGAAAACACCAATAAAATTACTGTCTTTTTCTGCCTTTTCATAACTCACACACCTCAGAGTTCTAAGGCCTCTGACTTGAGAGATACTTTGGAAAATTTTTGGATCATGTTTTTTGACAGATTCTCTCTTCCAAATAGTTTCTGTAGGAGACATCTCTGTGACTTCTTGTCACTATCCTTCTAGTCCTCCTTTCCAGAAGACATTTTCAAAGCAGTCTTTTCTACTTCTCTGTCTATTTGTTTTCTTGAATCTTAGATCATTATTTGCATTCTGCTGCTTTCCTTGGGCAATAGGCAGATCTGAAATCAGATTTTAAATAGTCGAGGACAGCACCAAGATCAAATTTCCATGTCTATGTTGCATACTGTGTTGAAAGAACTACAGGCTAATAGGAGACTTATAAGTGAACTCATGAAAACCAGCCAAAAGACAGAAGAGATGGGGGGGGGGAAAGGGTCTATTAGCATTATCTTGAAATTTAATCTTGAATTTTGGCTGCCCTTTTGTCAGGTTAATATAATCAAATAAGGCTGTGAAAACACAGATAGTAATTAGCATCTTTAACTTGGAATAAAAGAACAAGTAATTCAATACTGGAAATGTATTCAGTTTTGTCTCTATTTCTTCAGAAAGTGACAAAGGATTAACTATCTCCTAGCTTTCACAGTTGTAACTGAGAACAGTTTTTAATAACGGAAAGACTGTGGTATTTTGTCTGACAGAAAATAGATACATGATTTCTCATGTGCCCAGGTGCAGTGGTAGGTATTTCCTGTATAGAGTCCCCATTTGATAATCCATGAAGAAAAACAGGCACTTTATTCAATAGCAGACATGCTCATAGAGGCAGTTTAGGATAGCTGACTGCAGATTCCTTTACACTTTGAATAAATCTCCTGCATGGCAACTACAGTGTCACATCACTCATTTTTACGTGCTTTGGAAAGAGAAAGTAGCTTTGCAATAGAACATTATGCAATTTATACATATATATTTCCAGCATTAAAGATCCTCACTTACAACTCAGGGACCTCTGTGGCCGTCTTGAACATCCATCATTCACACCAATTTGACTGCCATCTCTATGTAGGCTGTAGTACATATTCTCTGTTCTGATCTGTCTCATTCTAATTGGACAAATCTAAAATGTTTTGTCTCATCTCAGATTACCTCTTTGGCACCTCCATGCACAATACCACTTTCCAGCTTCAATAAATCTACATCTTCACTCTCAGCCCACCTCAACTTTGATATCTCTGTCTTTTAGGCTTTTCTTTTAGGCTTCTGGCTGAGATCTTCAAGTCAGACATCCTTCTACATCCTCTGTTGCTGATGTATTTGTCATGCCTGGCAAAGTATGTCTTAATTTAATTAAACGTTTTCTTATCTCTATTGGGTATTGCAACATGCTCTTCTTCTAGGATATGAGACTTCTGAGGTTTTGTGTCCCATCACGCATATGCATGCTGATCGATGGGAATTATTTCTGCCCCCCTTTGCGTTCAAATCTCTTACAAGATGAAGCTGCTCTTCCTCTCCTCCACACCCCTGTGCCTGAGGCAGAAGAGTTGGAAATAGATGACCTTTGAGGTCCCTTCCAACCAAAACCATTCTATGATTCTACGACTTGTGCTATCTTGCAACAAAATACATCATTTTAAGCTGGTTTTGGGCACTGACTGTTTTCTCCTTTTATGGATGTATGGCACCTAACACAGTGGGCTTCAGGTCCTTGGTCAAACCTTCCCAGCATCATGATGACACTAACTAGAAAAAACAGCAGCAATGAACTCCTAGCAGGATGGCTTTCATATTACTCATCTGCCAGCACAACTGACATGGTGAGATCCCTAAAGGCATGCAGAGTTTCTGATGGCAGTGGCTGTCTTGGCCACAGCCCTGCCTCCTCTTGGTCATTTGCAGGTCCTTTGTACCCCCACACCACCCTAGGATGTGGGAAGCCAGTCTGGGAAAGGAGCCAGCATAAGACCTGAACTCACAATGCAGTTATGGATCCTTTCAACCTGGGTCTGCTCCTGCCTCATGACTACTTGGACAATTTTGCTGGTAAGGGGTGGGAAGAAGCTCCCAGGTGCAGGGAAAATATGGTACTGCTGGCTCCAGTATCAGTTCCAGGTTACACCAGCTGCTGTTTGTGGGGCTGCAGTCTAAGTCGTGCTGGAAGCACATGCAAGGTTGGAGTCCATTTACCTTTCTGTTTCACTTACATGTAGTACCATCACATGACACTAAAAGCTGTTAATGTCTTACCTGAAGCTCCAATTAACACTCACATTTAATTAACTTGCCTGTGCTCAGAGAAAATATAGAGGAGATCTTTCCAGCTGTCAGAGCAAATAGACTGATTTCCATATTTGTGAAGCAGCTGTTCTGGTCTCCTTGCCTTCAGATCCTTTTCCTGAACTTAAACTTTAAAGAAAAATATTTGTGAAAGCAATTCAAATAGAGCCTTCCTGGGTTTTCAGCACACAACTTCAAAGTCGCCATTTGTAACCAATGAACCTAGAATCAGGTTTGGCTCTGCCTCACTGTGTTTTCCTGACAACACAGGCAAAGTGCTGGGGAACAGAGAAGGTTGCTTTTTATTTTAATTTTTGAAATTAATGTTTTTTGGGGGTAAATCTTTTGAGTCAGCAGAAAGCATGGGCATAGAAAGCTCACATCAAGACATCTAAAGAGCTGCACATCTTGCTTGCTTGATTTTTGTCTTCTCTTCAAATTACTAGCACCATTTATATCTTTTAGAAAAGCACAGTATGTGTGGAAGCACCAACCACAGAGGTAAATCAAGGGATTATTATGGTATGGTACAGTCAAACTGCAAACCTAGACGGTCCAGGTCTGGCAACAATGACCTGGACTGTCAGGACCTTAAAACTGCAGCATGACCTCATTGATACTCTTCTTTGCTCCAAAGTGCTCAGCAGCATTCACACCACATTTATCTATCCAGTTCCTGGCAAATCAAACAGATGTTAGAAAAAGAGAAGCGGCAGAACAGCAGATGGCGGACATAAAGCCAACAGATCTCTGAGGAGGCAAGCTGATAAGCAAAAATTACAATATGAAAGCAACTAGTTAAGGCAGAAACCTGCACCTGCAAGCAGCTTGTCCATCAGGCATCATAGGAGTGTGAGCATCCTCACACAAGATGAAGTTTGAAAGTCCTAGTGTAACAGTTCCATACAAGCTATTGTGTTCCATCAGCCCCTGTTGTCATCTGCCTTTGCACACGAACAATGCCACTCTGCCAAAGCTTACTGTCAACAGTCTATATCACTCCAAGCTCATATTTACTCGCTGGCATCACTTAGATGAGCTGTTTAGCCCATGGATATCTCTTTATGCCATTAACATAACCATTATGGATGTTATTGATACTGATATGATATTGTTTGATACAGTATCACGCATACTAACTCCCACAGTGTGTATTGATGTTGCCTGGGAGTACCTCTCTCTGGGTAGGGTTGGTCCAGAACCACAGAGCAGATCAAGAAGGTTGTGTGGAAATAAATTGTTCTGTTGAAGAGAAGGATGGTGAAAACTGAAGTGATAGCTCTATCAGGAAAGAAATGCCTGTTTTCTTATTTTTTCCCCCTGAATGGAGCTCACTTGTTTCAATAGCTTCATATTCCATGTTCACACCATCTCTTTCTTAGCCACTACATCATTTTCAAGCAGCATATAAAAGGCGAAAAGAAAACACATAGCATACAGCAATAGGTTTAAAGGTATCTACCTGTTGAAATCAAAATTTGAGTCAGAAACCTCACGGTCAGCTGTCTAGCTAGTGTAAGTAAACTTCAGTTGGCTCTGCTATCTATGACACTGAGTCACCAAGAATTGCAAGTGGGAGGCAACTGAGTCTCAAGAACAAGATTTTGTGTAAACACAAGGAATATTTTGTTGTTTCCTTAGCTGCAGTACCCACAAGTCTCTTCCAGAAGTCATCAGTCTACTTCAAAGCAAAACTTATATTTGATGGTTTTGATCCTGTTTCCTCACAACCTTGCTGCCCAGAATAAAACCCAGGAAGCAATTCCTTGAAAGCTTCAGGAGTTTGCAAAGACAGCTCTTTGGATGTATTCACAAAGCCTTCTTGTAACATAGGAAAAGCAAGTTAGTCAATGCAAAACACAGAGAACATTTTCTCATATCCCTCTTTGAAACAGTAGCAGAGCTGAAATATGTGAGTAGATTAACACCAGCACATCTCCTTCCAAAAGGGAGCACTTATGTGAAGGTGACATTAAAACCAGTGAAGGGTGCAGCATTACATTTAAGTTTCCAGAAGTGACTGCTAGAAGACAGGAAACAATAATGTTTTAAGAGGTCTATGAAAGGATAATTGTGCTAGTGTTTCTCCACATTAAATCACACATTTGTCAGTGCATGTGTAGAGAACAAATCATCCCAAACTTATAAGAGCTGCAGCCTGGAGTCCTTATGGTAAAATTTCAGTTCCCCAGGAGTCTACTTCACAGAGTTCTTTTTGTTAAAACAAATATACTATTACATATTTTTCCTTCACAAAACAAAAGTGATTGTTGTCTCCAGAAGACCCGCAGAGTTCATCTCAGGCACCAAAATGTATGCGACAGTAGCCTAGTTGTAAGAGCCCTTCACTACAGCAAAACATGCACCTAGGCATATTTCAGGTTTTTTGAGCCTGTGCCATTCAGTGGTTCACCATCAATTTTGCTTGAAAACTCACCTGCAAGCCTTAATGTGTGGACATGTTTTTTTTCCAGGGGAAGCTGAGTTCTGAAAACCCAACCTGTTTGAAATAACAAACTGGAAATAGATCATCGAAAGGCTAAGCTACCAAATTAATTAATTTTCTGTACAGTGGACCAGTGCACGAGGTTTCATTATTTATTTGCCTAACTATTTAGAGGCAAGAGAAAGAATCATCTCCTCTCAGCTCCAGAGCTCCAGGGACTTGGTGCTCAAATTACAAGAATAAAATTAGGAGCAAGTAGCTGAATTCCTCCCCAAAGGCATCACAATCCCCACCGTGCCTTAAATACAGATGGCAATGAGCCCATGCAGACATAACCCCCTTCTGTCTACTCTCTTTAAAACACCTTCTGGTTTACTGACCATATTTAGACCCATTGGCAGTTTATAAAAAGTGCTACATGAACTTAGTGGCACTAAAACCAGTTAGAGTTATACACTATTTCACACTTACAGTGAAAAAACCCTCATTTCCTATGGAGGGATTTTCAAAAGTGCTTGAGGGCGGATGTACAAAGTAATTTTAAGATCATAAGTCAAATTTCCAGGCACAGCTGCATCCACAAAAGGACTGGATTCACAAAGGGGATTTAAACTGAGCTTTGCAGCTGCTCACTTCTACCAGGACCCACAGATCTAGAGATGCAATGCAGGAGGAGAGTTGTTAAAATGAGAATAGGAATCACCAGTGCCAACCTGTTGAAAGGAGCCCGCAGCACGCTTACAGTGTAGGACCAAACCTGCAAAGGAGCATGACCAGTATGGCTAACCACTACAATAGCTCTGAGCCCAAACCCCCAAGTTCACAAATCTGCTGCTTGAAGCTGAAAATGTCCACGATTCCTATGGATGAAACAGTGGTGAGCAGGCAGGCAGGGGCTACTCTGATACCACACCATTTCTAGTGCTGCTTTTGTTTCCTGCTCACATTCACAGCTCAGCCCAGCAAACATGCCCTGAGGACAGAAACCTTCAGTCCCACTATTAAAGGCCCACAAATTCAAGGCCTACAATTAAAATGTCCTTATTAATTTTTGTTATCTTCTAGGTCTAACTGGTGACCACCAAAAATAATGCGCAAAACCTTGAGAATTAGCTTGAGATAAGAAGAATACAGACCATTATGTTTTTGCAATGCCAGGGTGGGAACTTGGAAGAACAGTAAAAATACCAATATTACCCTTTCCATCCATGGGTCCTGAGGGAACTGACAGATGAAGTATCTAAGCCACTGTCCACTGTATTTCTAAAATCATGGCAGTCAGGCGAAGTTCCCAACAACTGGAGAGAGGGAAATATACACCCCATTTTTAGAAAGGGCAAAGTGGAACACTCAGGGAACTACAGACCAGTCAGTCTCACCTCTGCGTTTGGCAGGACTGTGGAGCAGATTCTCCTGGAACCCATGCTAAGACACACAAAAAACAATGAGGTGGTTAGTGACAGCCAACATGGCTTCACTAAGGGCAAATCACACTAGACCAATTTGGTGGCCTTCTATGATGGAGCCACAGAATTAACGGATAGGGGCAAAGCAGCTGACATCGTCTACCTGGAGTTGTGTGAAGTGTTTGACACTGTCCTGCTTGACATCCTTGTCTTTAAACTGGGGAGGCATGAGTTTGATGGATGAACCACTCGGTGGATAGGGAACTGTCTGGATGGCCTCACACAGAGTATTGTGGTCAATGGCTTAATGTCCAACTGAAGAAAGTTAACAAGTGGTGTCCCTCAGGGACTGGTGTTGGGACTGACCTTGCTCAACATTTTTGTCAGCAACATGGATTGTGAGACTGATGTACCCTCAGCAAGTTTGCTGAAGACATTAAGCTGTGTGGTCCGGTTCATACGCTGGAGGGAAGAGGTGGAATCCAGAGGGACCTTGACATGCTTGTAAGGTGGGCGATGCCAACCTTATGAGGTTTAACCAAGCCAAGTACAAGGTCCTACACCTGGGTCAAGGCAATCTCAGGCACAGCTACAGGGTGGGTAGAGAAGTGATTCAGAGCAGCCCTGTGGAGAAGGACTTGGGGGTCTTGGTTGATGAGAACCTGAACATGAATCTGCTTTAATGTGCAATCACAGCCGAAAACTCAAACATATCCTGGGCTGCATCAAAAAGAAACATGATCAGCAGGTTGAAGGAAGTGATCCTGCCACTCTACTCTGCTCTTGTGAGACCTCACTTGCAGTACCATGCACAGTACTGGTGTCCTCAACACAAGAAGGGCATGGAACTGTTTGAACAAGTCCAGAGGAGGCCACGAGGATGATCCACGAGCACCTCCTGCATGAAGATAGGCTGAGAAAGTTGGGGCTGTTCAGCCCAGAGAAGAGAAGGCTGCGTGGAGACCTCATAGCAGCATTTCATTATCTGAAGTGGCCTATAAGGATGCTGGGGAGGGACTCTTCATTAGGGACTGTAGTGATAGGACTCGGGGTAATGGATTAGAACTGAAACAGGAGAGATGCAGGTTATTTTTAAGGAAGAATTCTTTACTGTGAGGTAGTGAGACGCTGGAACATGCTGCGCAAAGAAGCTGTGAACACTCCAGCCCTGCAAGTATTCAAGGTGAAGCTGGATGAAGCTTTGAGTAGCTAGTCCAGTGGAAAGTGTCCCTGCCCATTGTAGGGGGCTGGGACTAGATGATCTTAAGGCCCTTTCCAACCCTAACCATTCTGTGATTCTATGGTTCCATGATTCTTCGTGCTTTGAACATTATGTACCCTTAAATCTGAGGCTGTTGACAAATGAGGAACAGAGATCACTTGCTCATTTACATGGCTAGGACTGTGTTATTTTCTCTTACTGTTCAGAAAATCTGGATGAGACAATTCCCCTAGTATAAAAATGAGAACGAAAAGCACATATGTATTTTAATCTGTACTTCTGAATAAAGATGTCAAAAGCAGAATTCCACACTCTTTTAAATGTAAAATAGTCCTCAGAACTAGTGGAAATAAGCTTTCAAACTTAATGTTGATGCAGTCCTCCCTATGCAGACTATGTTTACAAATGCCTCCAAATTCATCAGTTTCATAGTCAGCTGACAATCTTCCTAAACCTTATAAGTTATGTTTAAAAACCCCCAAGATAAAACTCATCATGCTCTGTAGAAAGGAAGTATTTTTTTCTATGCACTAATGTGGGAAAAAAAGGATAAAATTCACTTAGCACAATAAGATTCAATAATTTAACACAAATAACTTTAAACACTTTCTTCACATCTGCTAAGAACTACCTGTTTTAAAGAAACTCAGAATTGCTTAACTGACTTAATTTTCCCACGGAGTAACTGCTTTAAAAACCCAGGCTCCATTTGCCTAAATTCATCCTAAGAAACCAGTCACTCTAAGATGGGGTTCCGCAACTTTGTGGGGATCTCAAGTATGACCAGATGGCACAGTTTGCCTCAGATCCATATCCCCCTGTATCCCACTGTCCACTGGGAACACAAAAGAGAAGAATTTATTCTGCTAGCTTTGGTCACATGACGAATGACAATGTCAAAACACCTTTTTTTTCTCTTTCTTAACTCTGAAGGACGTGTAAAGTGATTAGTCCAGAATTTCATATTGTAATCATGAAAAGTTAGGTATGTCCTGGAGTCTTCCAGACTAATTAAGTGTGCATGTAGATGATGGTACATATGTTAGATAGCTTGAATAAGCCTCTCCATATAATTTTCTGTATATATTGTCTGTAGGGGGAGTACAGGAAAAGAGGCAAAGCCCTAATGGAAGTCTTGGGTTGAAGTCACACTAACTAAATTATGACCTAATTGTTGTGTAAGGACCTGTGGAAAAAAGCTAAAATAAGTAAGAGCAAGAAGGCAAATAGGACCCCAAAGACAGAAGGAGAATACTCAAGGGCTTTGCATACCCTAGTTAGCCTGTGTCTGTCAGGCAGTTTAGACAGGGGAAGATACAATAGGTACTTTTTTGAAACATGAACAATATTCCAGTGCCCTACTCTGGCAGAACAGAGACAGCTGGCAATCTGCAACAGGAAACTGAAAAATATCACGTCTGATATGAACAGCGTTGTGGGGAGACACAGATTTTTGTCAGAATTATTACATTTCATGTTTTAATCTGCAGACACTATGAAAACAAGAGATTGAGTTTCATGCAAATCTGCTGAGTCAGTCCTATTCCAAGGCATTTCCGAGAGCCACTCCTTATGGAAGGGTCATCACTTTTATGTGGCTTAAAGCCACAAAGAGTGGGACATTTTTGGAGGGTGAGAGCTTCTCAGATGGACGCTGTTTCTCTATGGGTACAAGTAATCAGGGTTCATATAACACAAAATTTAAAAGGTCATGGATTTAAGGTGCAAGATTACCACTGCACTGAAAACTCACAGCTGTTTTCACCCAAAAGCTAGCTTATGTTTTCTCCCAGTTTTCCCAGACCTACCATTACATGGAAGTGAGCCTTAAATGACAGTGCTTCTCTGAGGCAAGCTGACTAAGTAGCAGATACAGTCCTCCTGTCTGATCATCTGAAGGTTTTTGTCAGTCAAGCGAGAAAGATGTCAGCCGTACAAGGGATAAAATGTGTGCATTAATTTATTTCATGCTTTGTCTATTACTACGTAAGGAAATGGAAGCAGCAAATAGGTCTGAATTGGTGGATGAGCAATTCAGCTCATGTAGCATGATGCAGCTACCAAAATTTTAAAAAGATTGAGCCCTGATTGTCTTCTGACCAGGCAACTACAGAGCTGTCAGACACACAAACCTTTCCTGTACCACTGTAGATTTTAAAAATACTTTCTAAACAGTCACTTTGTTTAGTAATCACATCAGCTACACAAAGTTAACTCAAAGGAAGAAAATTCACATAACAAAATAATCCTTGTTGTTTCATCTTGTGCATCAGTCAACAATACATCTGAGATACAACCACAAAAAGCATGAAAGATTGCCTGCAATCACTGGAGTGCACCCCAAGCTCTAAAAATGCCCCCTAGTTCACCTTTAATGTATTGACTTCCTGGCTGGCCCCAGTTTGATTCTCAGCTGCAGATTTCCTTGACCTCTCAGTCACTTTGTCTCAGGCACTTTGTTTGCATTTGATGATGATGGAATTAATTTGGCCTGTGCACTGGGACTCTTACTTACTGGCTGAAACTCCAATGCCTTGAGAAAAATCCAACCACTGTACACAGCCTTGAACTCAAGGTCTATTTTCACAAGGCACACAACAGAAGAGCGAACAAAAATATATGTAAAAGGGAGAAAATCAAAGGGTAGTAACAACTGCAAATCTGTCCAACAGAGGGAAGGTTTGAAGTCTCCAAAAGCTTTTGTTTATAGCGTGCATGTCACCAAAATGCAATCCCCAGTGAAGGGGTTTATTAATTTCTATGAAAGGATGTGGATCAGCTTCAAAGTCATTTTCTACCACTACTGCTTCAGGACCACTTTTACATTCAACTCTTTCCATTTAAGTTTTGTGTTCCTTTGACAGGTTGGCCAGCTCAGCTGTGCCAAAGACTTGTCATGTTTGGTTCTTTTAATTTGTAGAATAGCAATCAGTGGACATTTAGGTCCTCATTTAGCATATTCAAACCATGCTGTGAAAGCCAGTTTGGTTTTCTCAGTTACTTTTCACAGTTTCAAACACTGAACCCCCTTGTCTACAGAACGGAGAAAACCACTATTCAAAGTAGCAGTCACGAAATTGAATCCACTGCTTTACAATTAGAGAAATTCCTCCTCAGATGTCCCAGCAGTGTAAGGGCTGTCCAAAGCACTAAGTGTAGGCTGGTGCTGAGATCTGAGAAGTAATTTGTTCTAGCTTTTGCTGGAGTAGACAAAAGTAGAAAGCAATATGTGGCTGGCAATGAAGAAGGGCAAATTAGTGTTCAAAGTACATCCAGGAACATGGGAAACAATATACAGTATTAAGAGTTATGGCAGTGTTTTGGTGTAAATGCTTTTGTTTGGCCAACCTGATTGCTTTGCAGTAACCAAGTGGCACTGAAGTAAAGTTAATGCTGAAGTAAGGCCAGATTTGCATTTAAGATCACTCAGGTCAGGTAAATTACTTCTACCATATTGAGCATGCTGAAGCATCCCCAGCATACAGAACTGTATCAGGCTCTGCCATTTCAAACAACAAGAAGAACTTGATGCATTTTCTACTGTCTGTTTCAGATTTTGGATTTGTATAAAGTTAAAAAAAAAGCCCAAACTGTAACCAAATCAAAACTGCTGCATTTCATAGGGCTTCTAAGAAAACTCTGGGGGATTATGTCTTCTTTACTATTTTAACACAGAAATGTATTTCAGAGCAGCTTCTTTAAAAGGTAAAGTTTCCTCAAAAAGCAGCAAATGTTCTGATTACAACAGCCTGATCTTGAAAGCAAGGTATAAACTGAAGAAGTATATGTAGTTTTTAGGTCTCATATAAACATTTCAAATGGATTTTTAATTGAGCTCTCTTTATTCCCTGCCACTTACTTGAAAAACAGATTATTTTGCATTCTAGAAAGACAGCTTTAAAAAAAATCACTCAAGGTGTTCACAGCCATTCTTTCAAAGTTTAATATGACAAATGCATGTGTGCATTCATGTCTACACTTGATTTACATGGCTATAGCAAGGGTTTTCACATGCAAAAGTGCACATTATATGCACATAGTGCGACTTTCTTCATCATTAAAGTGGTGGTGTTTTTCACTTCTGATGTTTCATTTTTGGAAAAAAAAAAACAAACTTAAAGGCATAATAATTATTTCTTCCCCATTATCACCTTCTGTAAGAAAAAAGGGATTTGATTTCATCGCCTGGTACCTGAGGGCCTTGGAAGGCTCCGCTGTGATAGTGTGTGAGTTGAGTTTATATGGTCATATATTATTCCTGTTTGATATTTACGTGCTGCTGCACTGCGGGATATATTAATCACACTGTGCTTATCAGAGATAAGCTAATCCAACCAAAGTCAGTGGTTTAGTAAGCACAGAGTTTAGGAGAACAGCAATAAATTATAACTGGATTTGATTAAGAGGTAATTAACTAAACCTGTTTACCTTAACCTTTGCTGCAACTATTGTTTTTACTAGAAGGAGAGTGTCATTAGATTGTGTCAGGGGTACAAGTTACAGAGCTTACACTACTTTTCACTGTCCAATGGTCATCTGTTATTCAAGGAAGAGGTAGAAAGGTCAGGATCAGATTGCTATTGTACAATTCTCCAGAGATGAGAGCAGAAAGTTTCCTTGACAGAGACAAAATAAGCCATGAAGAACAGTAGTTTATTTTTCAGTAGGATGGAGGGGGAATCAAAAGAACATGTCTACAGCCCCAGACAGATTTTTGCAATAGTTCAACTGTCTCAGTAGGTTTGAGAGTCATTTGAACTCATAGAGCATTTTACAGAAAAAGGGAAGAGCAGTACCAACTTGCTTCAGACTGCAAAATAGTACAGTTGAGAAAAGAACTGTGTGAATATTTTTTCAACTGTACTGAATTATCATAAATTATTTTAAAATTTGTTAATTTAAAAGAATTAAAGGAACCATAGGAAGACAACTCTTATATTGCTTTATCGTAGTTTAATTTACCAGTTTAGATAACTTCATTGCAGTAAGAGCTAAATCCGTCTGCACACTTGGCTTATTGATAGCACTCAGCTAAATTGTAAGCATATTTGAGAACAATGAAGATTTCTGTTTCTTGCTTGAGGGACTTCACTTTCATAACAGAAGACAGATAAGTAGGTGCCTAAGTAAACATAACTGGGGGAGGACAAGAGATAAGTTTGTTATACAGTTTCATGTCTAAATACATGCAGATTTAATTCCCTAGTTTTGGTACCTAGAACTGTTCAAAAAGCGTAGGCACCTACACACACATAACAGACATTACCTAGCTTGATACACGGGGATGACAAATGGATAGATCACTGCTCTTTCCTGTATCTTCAGCCACAGTTTTCTCCCATGAGCTCCCATTACATCCCAGAAAAACAGAGGAGTTTTCAAACAAGCCCACAAGGTCTCATTTCAGTCAAGGTGTCTCTGGCTGAGAGTTGGCTTAAAAGCTGTAAAGCATTACCCACTCAGCAACTCTTTTTTTGCTTACCCTAGCTCAGCTCAGCCTCAAAGATTCAGAGCCTTCATTGCAAGAAAGACAATTTCTCCCACAGTTCAGATGTCTAAGAGCAGAGGAAAAGCTTCATCAGTTATACTTATGCCCATGCAGGCACAGTAATAAAGGTGACCATTTAACTGTATTTTTCGACTTGAGAAAAAATGTTATTGTTTATCATTGGTTTAGCCTGTCTGGCTAAGAAGAAAGACCTGTACAATGTAGCCCAATTTTTACTCAAAAGAATATAACATGTTTTGTCAGCTGAAAAGTGCTGTGGGAATACCTTCTCCCATCTGGTTTTCTGAAATCTTGTTGATACCAAAGCGAACCACTCAAAATATGGTAGACTTGCAAAACAGAAGTTTGCCTTACTTCTCTGGTAGTTATCTGTGTCGTTCAGTCTTTGTGTGTGCTGGGAAAAGCACTCCAGACCTCACATCTGCTCGTTTCTACAGTTCCTGGTTACCCCATTATGCTGAATGAGCAAAGGTTTATATCCCTTGGCAGCTTGGGCAGCCCAGTTTACATCTCCACTGGGTAACTGTTTAAGTGTTTAAGCTGATCTTCCAGGTAGGTGTAGGAATGTCAGCGTTTCAGGCCACAGGAAGAGGTTTATAGGCTAAAAATGGTCTATTAATGGTATATTGTTAAAGTTTCTTTGGGATAGGTAAATAAGTTCTCTATCTTTTTCATCTGTAAGTTTTTGCTATATCACACTAGTCAGATTTGTTCTACAGTTTTGGATAGTGTAGAAACCACTAGCTTTCCACTAGTTCAATTCTTTTTTAATGGGTAGTGTGCTCCTGCAAATCAAAGTAAGAGGCTAAAAGTGAGACAGAAAGTGTTTGTGCCTGTGCACATGCACCAGTATGTCTTCTAGACAGTAGCTTGATTTGTTCTCCAGGCAGAGCTGCCTAAAAAATGACAATTAGAGATTCTAGAGATGAGATTTTAGCATTATAAAGTATCCCAGTTCAGCTCACAAAGTTGTGTTTCTTTTTCCTAGACATAGGAATTTCACTTAACCTAGGAATCATTTTTAACTTTCAAAAAGAACTAAAACTGTACATGACTCTCACAGGAGTCAGGTAAATTGCTGATAGCTCATAGGCACTCTATTCTCCTAAGAAAGTGACATAAAAGCCACTTGATACAAATGCAGTTGCTGAAATGGTGTGATTACAGTGGTTCCTGCCAAATAATACAGCCTTCTTGTTTCCTTGCTGGAAGCTTTTGGAAAGAGGGATCATCTTTTCTTTCTTGGATTGAAAAGTACCCAGCTCAAAAGCGTTCTTGCTTAGGGAGATGATTTCTGGCCATTGCAGTTCCACAAATGAAAGTTAAATAATTATAATTATATTGAAACTGGCTAATAAAGATGCACAGTGACTCTCGCTTTGGTGCTTCATTTTGCTATGACCAGACATAAATAAATAACAGAGACAGGTGCAAGGATAATACTGCTTTCTTCCAACTCCAGAGATTAAACAAAATGCTAGCAATGATACATTTTTGTTTTTCCATAAAGCAAAAAAGTTAATTATGACATCAGTTGTGCTTGGATAAAATTATGAAGATAGGATGAGAGAGTTGGGGCTGTTCAGCCTGGAGAAGAGAAGGCTGCATGGAGACCTCATAGCAGCCTT
>JAOEHY010028076.1:0-46716 GCA_025447955.1 Psilopsiagon aurifrons | reverse complement strand
AGGTGTCCCTGCCCATGGCAGGGGGTTGGAACTAGATGATCTTAAGGTCCTTTCCAACCCTAACTATTCTATGATAATTACAGAACAGTTTGGGTTGGAAGGGACCTTAAAGATCATTTACTTCCAACCCCCTGCCACAGTCAGGGTCAGCTTCCACTAGACCAGGTTGCTCAAAGCCTCATCCAACCTGGCCTTGAACACTGCCATGGATGTGGCAGCCACAGCTACTCTGGGCAACCTGTGCCAGTGCCTCACCACCCTCACAAGGAAGAATTTCTTCCTAATGACCAATCTAAATCTTCTCTTTTTCAGTTTGAAGACATTCCTCCTTGCCCTATCCCTACACACCCTTGTCAAAAGTCCCTCTCCAGCTTTCTTGTAGGCCCCTTTAGGTACTGGAAAGCTGAAAGGTCTCCCCGAAGCCTTCTCTTCTCCAAGCTGAACAACCACTATTCTCTCAGCCTGTCTCCACAGAAGAGGTGCTCCAGCCTTCTGATCATCTTTGTGGCATCCTCTGGACTCAGTCCCGCAGCTCTATGTCCTTCTTGCGCTGGGTGCCCCAGAGCTAGATGCAGCACTGCAGGTGGGGTTTCACAAGAGCAGAGCAGAGGAGGAGAATCACCTCCCTCAACCTGCTGGTCATTCTGCTCTTCATGCAGCCCAGGATAACGTTGAATTTCTGGGCTGCAAACTCACACTGCTGGGCCATGCTCAGCTTAGGTATCCCTAGTCATGCTTTTGATTCTTAAATAGTCCAGTAAAAAGGAAGGATCACCATATCTTAGCAAAACACAGACCATGCAAAGCTCCAGAGATCTTCGCATCTGGATCTGCAAGCCCACCTGAACTCACAAAACACAGAGGTTAAGAATAGGGTTAAGGTCAGGGTTAGGGTTAGCCAGCTGTGTGACAGCGCAAAGCCCAGCAGGACACTGCACCTCTTCTTCCCAGATGAGCTATGCATATCTGGCACAAATACCTGAGGCACACACATGTCCATCCATGAACCAATTCTGTGTAACAATTAGTTAATAACCCACTTCAGCAACTGAAGCAACACAAACCATTGGAATAGCCTGCAGTGAGCACACCAAGTGCTGCAGAAAGTGAGTGCCCGCAAGGCAGCCACAGACCTCTGTGTACAAGGCCAAGAAATCACCACCTCCTCCCAGGCCTGCATTTGTCGTCAGGGCTTTTGGCCTCAACCAGACAGTCCTGAGATTTACTCTTCCTTTGTCTCCCTCAGAACAAAGCTAAATAATTAATATTTACTTACATATAAATAATACTTACATCAAATGATTAAATAATACTGAAATAATTAGAGAAAATACTACGAATTGTTTGCTGCGGATAATGTTGATATGATTTTCAATAACTACCTCTAAACAGTGCTCAAATGATTATCATCTGGCCAAATTCACAATGGCAGCAGGAACCAGCAGTCCTTTATCTGCAGAATCCCCCTCCACTTGAAGAGCTAATGCTTAGAAAAACAGAATGTACCACATCAAAAACCAATAAATTATTTTAGAAAGCTCTTTTCTTTCACAGTGAGATATCACAAAGGGCTGAGTAGATCTGTGTAAAAATTACTGGGTTTTAGTTCCGCCACCAAACACTTTGCTTCAATTGTGCAAGCACTTGGTTCTCAGGAGAAGTGATGAGAGACATTTGGGGGAACTTTAAAAGAATTATATACATTATCTGAATATGCTCTCTAGACCCTTCCAATGTAAAACATTTTGTGATTTTCCACATTTTAATAAATGATTAAGTAAAAAAAAAAAAAACCTTTTTTTTTTTTTTTTTACCAAACTATTTAGTTTTGACACAAAAACCCTGTATTTTTAAAAATAACAGCCATCTGAAAACATGTCTGCCAGCTGTAGGCAAAGCACTACCTGCAAGTTCCCAGATGCTTTCAAGGCCTGTCAAAGCCAGTGAAGGCTAATTAAGGCTGACCCCTCCTGCCTGCTCTTGGAGGCACCTTGTATCTTGTACATTTGAGTCACAAAAGCTCACAAACAATAATAATAATACAGCTAATAATAATACCTAGCTTACACGTAACACATTTTATTACAATGTACTACAGAAACAGCAAAGGGAAACAGATGCAGGGAGGGGAAGCAGAATGCTACAGTCTCTGAAGAAGTCAGCAGCAGAGCAAGGGCTGACGCCCAATGCAAGTCCCAGCCATGCCTCCTGCATGGAGCCAAGACAGGCATGACAGGTACTTGCAACCTGGACGCTTCAGAATGATGAGAAGTACCCTAAAAGAAAATAAACCAGTCCCATTCCATCTTCACCCTTACCCAGTGCCACTCAGAGCCTTTGCACTCCTCTCACAAGAGGTTTGCACCAGAGAGCATCATACAATTTATTCCAAGCCCAAAATCAGGACTGTGTTAATGAAAGCATGCCATCCAGGTGTTCTTCCGCATGCACATGCAAAGTAGCTGTGGTCCCACAAGCAGAGGAAGGAATAAGTGTAATTTTGTGTTTGTATACAGAGAGTGAGCTCCATGATACTTTTCCAACACCCTTTCTTCAGCCAAGACTCTGTCTATAGCCTTCCTACTCAACCTGTCAGTGTTTCTGATGCAATCATACACTTTGTGCTTGAAATCATACCCTCTTGGCTTATGCAAGCCTCCTCTAACACCTCCAACTGTTCCTTTTCATGATCTTCCCATCTTCCTCTAGCCCTTCCACATCTCCCTGCACTTCCCAGGAGACCTATTCCTTTTTTTATTCCCTTCCATCTTACTTCCAGTCTCAGCCTCTGTTTTTTGTTCAGCTCTGCCTCCAATCCAGACTTGTCTTTCCATCTACGCTAGATCTTGGAATGCCTTTCCAGTGCTTTTGCTCTACACCTTGTGAATCAGCTGAAACTTCAACATGGCTAAAAGCACAGCTAATCATTCTGTTTAGCCCCAAATCAGATCATCATCCTGTCTCAGAACTTGCTCTGGGGTTTTGCACCTAGTTCCTGCACAATGTCTGTATTGTCATGCACTTTACAATTTTCCTGTACTCTTTCAACTCCCTTCCTACTACTTTCCATTTCGATTCCTGTGAGGTACTCTTCTTGGGACTTCACAAATGGCATCCTGTCTTCCTCATACCTGCTGACAAGGTTGCCACAGAGGTCACTTTTCATTGCTTTCACCAAGTCCTGCAGCTGGTTGCCCTGCTGATGGGTAACACTGCTGTTGGCAATTTTAACCATTTACCCACTCCTTTAACCCTTCAACACAAAGCCAGTCTATCTTACACATGAAAAGGAAGATCTCCAAGAAGTCCACTCCTGATAGTACAGCTAAAATAGTATCCATGACTGATTAAAACTTGTCTAATTTGATTTGTTTACATTCACTGTAATAGGTTGAATACATACATATCAAATAAATGATTGATAACTATATCCTTCTCTGACCAAGAATTCATCTCCAAAAACTACATAAAGAACAGTCAGTGCAAAGTCTGAATGCCTAAATAGCAACTAACCACACCAGTTTGTGGAGTTAGTGTCTTCCCAGCCCCAAAACAGATTAGATTGAAGCCCTTGTTGAATAATTGATCAAATTTTCTCAGTGCACAATCAGAGCCATCAGCAACAGAACATACAAATACAAAGTGAACACAAGATCTCCTTAATGACTACTTAACCCCACCGATCATGATGTCAACCTATCTAAGGCACATAAGAGGCTGCTTTTCAAAATGAAGCCACCTGATGGTTTTAGATAACCTCCCCTGATCATTACAGATATTCCTATTTAGATAAGAGTCATCTCTACAGCTGAGCAGCACCATGGAAGGACTTAACCAGGCCAGATGGTACACAGTTGCTTCCCCTGTGCACTTGTACCAAAAGAACACTTCAAGAAAGAAATGTGCAAGAAGTTCCGGACTATTGCAGATGGGTCCCTCTGGAAGTTCTGGCATCATTACTTAGAGCAAAGGCAAGCCACAGTACTTCATTTTACAAACCCTGACACAGCTCACAATGTTCTCACAGCTGCAGTGCTTCTATCTCAGGGGCCCAGAGCATTCGCAGATGCACCACCACACTTGCAAGACTTCCTTCTTACTTGCCCATCTGCACTAAGCGTGACCCATTGTACAGTGACCTAAGCCTATTAAATCAGTGCTAAAGCCATTATCAGCAAGGTTCTGGGGAAAGATTTTATTTAAGGTGTCCTACAAGCTCAAAAATGTTTGGTTTGCTGCCTCACTTGCATCTTGAAAACCTCTCAAAATATCTTTAAAAAGCCTGGCTCTAGGACCCACAAGCCCAGTGGCCCTTTAGCTTTTATTTTGTCAAAGAAGGAATGCTGCCTACACCTCTGCAACTGCATCCCAGTTCTTCAGATGAAACACTCCCCATCCTCTCCTCCTAAGCATATGAAGTTGCTTATCTTTGCAAATAACAATGCCTCAAGCAAACTCTTGTCAGAGGCAGCATCCCTGGAGAATAACCCCCACTTGAATCAGAACAGGAACAAAACAGATTAAAAATGCTCTCCAATTTATTTTGTGAGTTACTTTGAAGTCTTACTATGTAGTTGAATGTTTTCTCATGGGGACAGGTGCATAAGTACAAACGCAGTCTCTTTATGAAAGTAACAGTTTCACGTATTTAGAAGACAACATACAATTGCAATCAATATTTTGCACAAAGCAAGCATTTTTCAAGATTTGCTTTCAACACAGCCAGATATTAGCATCAAAATGAAATTAGGGAGGTAACATACGAGGGAAAAAATAAAGAAAAAAAGAAACTACCAATTCTGATTATTTCTCAGTAGCAGGTTCTTTATACGCACCAGTGCGGCTGTGCTCAAAAAAGCCTTCCACACTTCCATGCAATTCTACAGTCAGGAAGCAAGCATACAGGTAATGTCTCAGCTCACTAGTTGAGGTGCAGCCTCACCAGTGCTGAGCACAGGGGGACAATCACTGCCCTATTCCCTCTGGCCACACTATTTCTGATACAAAACAGGATGCTATTTTACAGCAGTAACCAGATTAAGTTCTAGTTGGGTTTTCATCCTTCTAATTTCTCCCCTGCACTACCTCACGACATCTTTGTAGTCCTGATAAGTTGCCTGCCCCTTCTTCCAAAGGTCATAAAGTCGTCTTCTTTTCCCAAGTTCCTGATAAAGCTCTGTTCAGCTAGGACAGTCTTCTTTCCTACCAGGTTCTCTTTCAACACATGGGGTTGCCCTCCTCCTGCCCCTTTAATACCACTAGAGCGTATTGAAATGATCCACAGTTGTCTTTAGCACTGACCTGAACTGTGTTCCAAGCTGTACTCATTTCATACTGGATTGAAGCCAAGGCTGATAGAGATCAAACTTCCTTCACTTTTGATCCTTCAGCCAGCAGAACAATGAATTATTTAACAATAAAAATCAGAGCAGACTGCTGTAACACTTATCTCTGATCACCTCAAGTCAGCACCGCTAGCTCTTCTGGCAGCCCAGAATCACAGAGCAAGAGAGACCCTCTGGTTGTTATCCCCATCTCTGAGGAACAATTCAGATACAAGGACAGAATTTGACACTACCTGAGCTACCAAAATGCCCCTTCTTATCCCAAAGCTGCCCAATCTAGCAGAACTCCCAGTTCTGCCAATGGTGCCCCATGCAAGTGCAGGCAGGGTTGGCATCTGCTGAGGCATCTGTTGGATATAAAGCTAAACAGAACAACACAGATTTGCCCATTTCACTAACAATCACAGTTTATATATGAGTGGAATTTAATACCAGCATTCCAAGTCCAAGGAATGCCACATTATTAATTTAATATTAGGCTTCCCTCTGGTCTTTTTACTGTAGGTTATTATTTCTCAATACAAACAGTAATTTTCAAACAGATGAGGAATTAACTGTTAGATACATTTATCAAGATTAAATAATGTAAGCCACTGTGAAAGACGGTGGCAGCCCCAGGAAAGCAACACATGGAAGGAACCACAAGGAGCAGCGAAGAAGCACAGACATTTTCCAGCAAAGCTCACCTAACAGAAGCAGTTTGGGAAATGATGATCCACTGTAAAGCACCAGCAGCTGAACCAGAAGACAATGCATATGCCTCCAGGCTGCTTTTGTACACTTCATACTTCACTGTATCAACATTTCACCATTGCAGTGATCATACTTCATGGCAAATCCCATCTCTTGTATTTTTTAGGCTTGTGAGAGCTAATTTACAGCATCATAACAAACTTTAATGTTCTGTTTGCTGCTCTCTTAGTCACATTATGCTGTTTTTCCTCTTCTTTTAAGTGTGAGGAAATTGAACCAAATTGCAATTCTAGAAAAAAAAAATCCTCCAATTCCCCTTCCCTAGAAAGAACACTGACATTCTGGGTGCCCAGATCTGCTCTTAGAGCTACAAGCTATGAAATAAAACCTCTCTCGGAGCTCTTCTCACCTCTGCTACAATTCCAGGCTGGAAAAGCCTGCCCACACAGCTGATCCAAGCTGCCTGTACAGCCAAAACCAACAGCAGAGGGTCAGGGTAGTAGGAGCTCAGCTGTCCCCACACCTTAACCAGTCACCCACCAAGCTGCACAGCCCGAAGCCTGAGCCTCCTACCAGAAGAGGAGGTACATTAAAGAAACAATACCTCTTATAAGTATTTTGGAGAACACAGAGGTGTTCTTGTTTAAGGAACAATGCAACAGCTCTGCTGACTGTTGGGTCAGAAAGACATCTAATTAATTAAATATTGTACAATTACCCATTTCACATTTGTGCCGCAAGAACAGAGGTGAGAAGTCAAGTCACAATATTGTCAATAATTCATAAAATACTATAAAATGTAAATTAATGATAATTATGTACTGAGCCCTACTAGAGCCTTTGAATCTCTGAGTAAATAACTAACGGAAGGATAGATTCTGCTAAGCAAAAGTGTACTGTTACTCTGAACAAACCAAGTCAGTTCCTAATTCTCCCAAGGCCACCTTGAGGTGCTGGAATGACTTCACATCACATCAGCCTGGGCCTTGCCTAAGATGACCCTTCCTCAGAGACACAGCCTCAAAAGAAAACAAACAACAGCAAATACATGTGACCATCACCAAATGACAAAAGGAAGAGAGAAATTAAACTCCCCACTAGGTCTGATCCCTTGGAAAAGCTGAAACGTAGGATTTTGTTCCTTAGAGCTTAGAAACTGCTGTGTGCCATCCTGATATCTCTCAAAGGTTCACGTGATTGTTTCCCCCAACCTGGCAAGAGATAGAGTAAATCAACCTAGCAATCTCCAAGAAGCACTGGTGTTGGCTTTTCTACAGTAAATCAGGAGGAGACTGCCAGGACCATGGCTAACAGCAGTAATTCAGGTTGTAATTCGCCAGTGTTGCGATCCAAAATATTAAGAGAAATACCCACCCCTCCAAGCAGCAGCACCACTACCATGGTCAAGACCTACGCCATGGTGACAACATGCTATCAGGCAACAACCTAATCAATCAAATAACAGAAGGCGATCATCCCTGAAATCATTTGTATTATAGTGTGGTCAGATCTCTCAGACACAGACAAGCCTCCCGTGATTGCAAGAACACCTGTGCTTTATTCGCATCTTAAAAGCAGGCTTTCCTATGCCTTTATTCTCCCTAAAATCTGTGTCCGTGCGCATTCACCCGCCCATCCCTTCCCGTGTGGAAGGCACAGGTATCACACACCACCACCACCACGACCATCATCACCCCATCCCCTGTAAGACCCCGGGGGCCCGGGCAGCGCAGCCAGGCCTTCTCACGGAGGAGAACGACCACCCTCTGAACCCCCTTTTCCCGCCTAGCCGGGGCCCGCGGTCCCGGTCGCCCTCCCTGCCGGTCCCAGGGGCAGGGCCGCTGGAGCGGGGCCCGGTTCCACCCTGCAGCGCCCGTCCCTCGCGACTCCCCATCCGCCCGGGCCGGCAGAGGCAGAGCCCCTCTCTCCCAGCGCCGGCCGGGGAAGGGCGCGGCCGCTGCCCGAGCCCCGCCGCCCGCCCCCTCGGCGGCCTTTGGAAGGGGTTCGGTGCCTTGTCCCGGCCGGGCGGGAGCTGGGACGGGGGTTGCAGCCCACCGCCCCCCTCCCCGTTGTCAGCAAAAGGGGTAAACTGAGGCACGAGGTGGATTCTTCACGAGTGGGGAGCTGCAGAAAGCCACTGCCGCCGTGCTCCGGACCCGAGACACGCTGGAATCGCGGCCACAGGTGTCATCTGTGTCGGGATGCGGGAAGCGTAACTATAAAGATTTAAACCCGTATGTGTTACGATCCAAATGGTGTTGGCTAAGAGGAACAGGCAGCTGGGGTGTTGTGCCAGGCACAAGGGGACGAAATCCCGGCTGAAATATCCCGTGGAGCTCATTTGCGTATAAATGCCTGTGATCCTCTTGTTTCATCTCTCCCAGCTCTGAAGCGCCGGTAACTTGAAGGCGGGATCTGAGAATGCGAAGAGACTGAGTGTCCCGAGCACATAGAGAGATCTCTGTTGAAGCAAGCAGCGCCATGACACCAGCTGCCAAGGCCTTTTCCTCTAGTTTTGAGGTTGGTTGTAACCAAAATGACACTGCCGGCTTTGAAAAACCATCTCACGTTGTAACCAAGCATGCCCGTCGGCCATCTATCTTGTTGCCCTGCTTTATTCTGTGCCCTCAAAGCAGGCAGGCACCATGAGATCCTGGTGTGTGTCCCCTCATCGTTCACCACGACCAAAGATTATTCTAGCATCCTGCCGGAAGGGGAAAACTGTGGGAAAGAGTTATCCTACATCAGCCCACATTTGGTTTGTTCCTCGTGTCTGTGCCGTTCCTCTGTGCTTCCTCAGGCTCTGCTTCCTCACTCTGTTTTGGTTTTAGGATTATTAGTTTTGCATTTATAAAGCATCCTCCCCAGCAAGTTCTGCTGCTGTCTGGGAATGGTGCTTTTCATTGTCTTTTGACAAAAAACCCTCATCCTTCACAATGTACCTCTTTGGTTTGGAGTCATTGATTGCACTGCCTCGTGACACAGGGCAGGCAGAATTATGGCTGAACTCAGCTGGCCTGTAGTTAGCAGAAGCATTGCAGGATCAGGCTCACCCAGATTCATCCTGATACAAGGGCCACGGTAAGAAAAAAGAGATAACAAGTGGTAAGTGATAAATATGTTTTTAAAGAGGAATCTATTTCTGGCCTCTTGATGCCCAGCTCTGTGCAAGTGGTGCTATAAGAGGAGGCTGTCTATTTGCAAAGGGTAAAAGTGTAAAAGTGACTTATACCACTCTTGGGAACAGAGTGCTAGCAGGGGTCTCCCAGCTCCTGCATTCCCTCCTTGATTCCAGGTGCAGTCACCACATGCTGTCATGATTAGCCACTGTTCTGGATTATAGAGGTCACCACGAGCATGGGGCTTCTTCAGTGTACTCAAAGAACTGAATACGGAACACAAGGTGAGGGATTAAATCCTCTATTCTGCATTGGCATTCAGGTACACAGAAGCTACATCTTCAAGTTAGTTTTTATCAATCACATGGAAATGTGTAGAGTTGAAAACCAAAAAGCATCTCCCATGCTACTCATCCCAGCTACCCCCTTAAATCAGGTAAAACTTGTGTGTGCAGATGAGAGCTGAGCATCTCTGACAGACTGGGGAGAACAGTCCTTAGCCTGTTGCTGGAAAGATGAAGGCAATGATAGAGCCAGAGTTGTTTGTGAGTGTGGATGTCTGTCATGTCAGGAAACTTACCAAGGCAGGGAAAAGCTGTGTTAATCTCTTCTGTCACAGGCAGCGCAAAATAATCTCAGCACAGCCACCAGACTCGTAAGGCTGTGCACAAAGGCACACATAACCAAATACATGACACCTGACAAACTGTTCACTTGTATGCCAGACTTTCACTGTGTAAAACCATAAACTGCAAAGCAGTTTGTATAACCTGAGTGCATTAGAAATATGTCTGCTGGGAATCTGCTCTGTTACGATGGAGCCATAACAGGGAGCTTGAATCAGAAGTACTGGAATAAGGGGAAAGCAGACGCATTTACAGTTGTGGTTTCAAGCTGTGGACTTAATGGGTATGATAATTCATCATTGCTGGCTACACAACCAAAGCAGTATCATAAAAACGCTTTTAGCTAAAAGCTTCATTATAAGGGTGAATGATGCTTGGCTGAAATTTTGAAGGTTTCAATGCTCTGGTGGGCCAAAGAAATTGGGAATCATTGCTCTACAGAGAAGATGTTATTCTGTTACATAAATCAGTATTTCGTTTCTGCTTACGCTTACCTTCCAGTCACTGGTACCTCTAAACCAAGCATTTTGCTACACGTATGGGATTGCAACTTGTGAGCTACACACACACACACATTAGCCCAAGTGGCCACACAACTGAAGTTCAGTAACAAGCCATTGCCTGAGAAGCAAAGCAAATGAAACCCAGGCTCATGCAAGTGTACATCTCATGGGTGGATACATTCTTGTGTTTAATAAAGTGCAGGGTCCAGCTGAAGCTTTCTCTTTTCTTAGGGCAATGTCAACATCACTCCTCTGGACTCTCTGGTGTCTCATGAGGGTTACTCTGAAGCCACAGCCCCTCCCTTATTACAGCATTGTACACATGTGCACCCAAAATGATTGTATAAGCCTCATTTCCTAGGAAAACGAGGCTATACACAGGCCAATAAAGTACTTCTTAAGCCCTCACCCAGCCCTTGTGGCTATCCCATGATATCACCCTCTCCACATTACCTCACTCCTATCCACCACCCACATCCTTCATGTCTCCCCCCGTGCCATATGAAACATCAGCCCTAAGGGATGGGGTTGTGCTCGCAGCTTTGGGCTGAAGCCAGTGACAGCCCTGCCTGCACTGCATTTTAGGTGACAATTCAAGAAACCAAGTTGTTTGGCAAGTGGCCTTCCTGACAGAGCAATAATCTATCCCACTGAAGATGTGCAGCAACATGATTTGGCAGAATCAGGAAGCGGGGTATTATTTCTGAGTATCAATGTGTTAAGGTTGTAGCTGAGAAGGCTCAGCTGATGTGGGACCAGAGGCACCTGTATCGTGTTGAGCTATGTGAGCAGTGACTCCTCATGGATGAGATGACAGGTCTGAACCTGAGGAAGAGCCGAGAAGAAAGAGGCCAGGACTGGAAGACCTGAGGGGGAAGCGAAGAATGGAATGATACCCAGAGAGGTGCAGGTGTCAGACTCAAATGCACACTGGGATGACCCCGAGGTGTGGTGTGAGGGTCCCTGGGGCTGTCCCTCGTGGAGCAGGGACACCTCACTGCCTTGGGTGAGGACTCAGGCCCGCAGTAACCTTCTCCATGAGTCCCACTGATGGGGCAGTGCTAACTTTACATCACACCTCTAGCATGTGTACCCAGCCGGGTGAACTGACGCAGGTCTGAGGCTTCTCTGCTTCAGGGAGAGTAACTCAGGGAGATACTTTTCTAATCAAAATTAAAACTCAGGTAAGAGACAGGTGTGTATCCTCAACTGTGATGTGAGGATACGAGCGTGACACACAGGTAAGTTAAATCTCCTTTCTTTACAGCACGGTTATTTGTCACATCCCTGTCCCTTTCCTGTCATTTGGTCACCTTTCAGCCTGCACTTTGTCACGTAGTTATTTTTCTTCTATTCCTCTAGCTTTGCTTTTTGCTTCACTTCCTCGCCCTTGCAATTTTCTTTCTCACTGTGGTTTCCCCGTTCCTTGCTCCTGCTCCACCTGCAGCATTTGTACTCATCATGGTTGCCTGAAGCTCTGTTTCAGACCCTACGTAGTAAAGAGCTGTATCTTCTTGCAGGTATCATGGTGGAAGTCTATTATAGACACAACCAGGATGAAGAGGCAGACAAAATATTCTATCAGCAGCTGGGAGAAGTCTCACCATCCCCAGCCCTTGTTCTCACAAGGGACTTCAAGCGACCAGATGTCTGCTGGAAATAAAATATAGCAGAGAGGAAACAGTCTAGAAAGTTTCCAGAGTGGGTGTAAGGAGCTTCCTAACACAGCTAGTGAGTGAGCCAACTAGGGAAGGTGCCCACTGGACCTGTGGTTTGTGAACAGAGAAGGACTTGTGGGTGATGTGATGGTTGAAGGCCACCTTGGGCATAGTGATCCTGAAATGATAGAGGGTTGATTCTTGCAGGAGTAAGATGGGGGTCAGCAGAACCGCTACCTTGGACTTGCAGACACCAGACTGGCTTGTTTAGGAGCTTGGTTGACAGAGTGTCTGGGGAGGTGGTCCTGAAGACAAAGGAGTATAGGAAGGCTGGGCATTCCTCAAGGAAGAAATCTTAGAGAAATGGTCAGATACCTGCTACACCACTTAGACACACAAGTCTGTGGGTCTTGATGGGATCCACGCAAGGGTACTGGGGGAGCTGGCAGAAGTGCTCACCGAGCCACTTTCAGTCATTTATCACAGAAGCCCAGAATGGTTTCGGGTGGAAGGGACCCCAAAGCTCATCTGGTTCCATCCCCCTGCCACGGGCACCTTCCACTAGAGCAGGATGCTCCAAGCCCCGTCCAACCTGGCCTTGGACACGGCCAGGGATGGGGCAGCCACAGCTTCTCTGGGCACCCTGTGCCAGCGCCTCAGCACCCTCACAGGGAAGAACTTCTGCCTAAAAGCTCATCTCAATCTCCCCTCTGTCAGTTTTAAGGCATTCCTCCTTGTCCTGTCACTACAGGCCCTTGTCCAAAGGCCCTCTCCAGGTTTCTTGAGGGCCCTGTTTAGGTACTGGAAGGCTTCTAGAAGGTCTCCCTGGATTCTTCTATTCTTCATGCTGAACAACTCCAGCTCAGCAGTCCTGGCTAACTGGGGAGGTCCCAGTTGACTGGAATTAGCAAATGTGACACTCCTCTACAGGAAGGGCCAGAAGGAGGATCTGGAGGCATTTGAATCTGACCTCAGTGCTGGGGAAGGTTATGGAGCGGACCATCTTGAATACCATCGCATGGCATGTACAGGACAACCAGGTAAAAATCTGGCTGGATGGCCAAGCACAGAGTGGTGGCCGTCCCATGATCCCTGCTGGCATTTAGAAGGCCACCCTCCACCCTCATGTGGAGTAAGAGCTATTGCAGCTTCCAGATGTGTGCATCCACCATTGTATAGGTGCTGGCTGGTCACAGAGATTGGTTTATGGGAACTGCCTGGCACATCTACCCTAGTGCAGAGGAAATGTGGCTTATCTGCTTAGGCAAGCAAGAACCTTATTCCATCCAAATGAGGAGTCACTAGCAAGACATCTGTACCCAGTTATTTTGTGGAGTCCTAGCCTATACACTACAACTTGCTGGATTTGAGTATGACCCCAGAAAGCCTCTCAGTGAGCGGTCTGATAATGCAACGGGCCACTGCAGGAGCCTTGGGATCACCTTGGCATCAAGGTGAGGTCAGTTGTCCATCGTACAAGCATCTGAATGGGCACACACAACTCTTAAGATGGATTTCCCAGTGTGTAATGCTAAATCATACACCAGCATGCAGGAACATACTGCCATGGAGATACACTTCCAGGCAGAGCCCTGACGTGCCTCCCCACCTACTAATGTCACCTGCACTTCATACACACTTTAACACATACTGTTAAATATGACATGATTCCGCATAAGTGAGGAAGCAATCATTACTGCTGCCCACTTCCTTCCTCATTATCTCCCTCATTGGGCAGACACGTTCACTGAGAAGTTGCTGAGGTCGCCTCTGGCAGAGCACAGAGTCAAACCCAGGACTCTTCTGTCACGGGAGGAAATTTCAGCTACTTTGTCCTTCTTTCTGCTTCACTGAGCTACAAAGATGTACTTGGCTCATGCCATGAGCCCAGGCACCCCATCCCCAGACATTACTGCTGCGGAAAGGGCCGTTATCTGCCACCAGCAAATCCCGATTCACACAATTAAGAGCACTTTCTCCATCAGTTGAAACAGTAGGGGACTTGTGCTCATGAATGGAGCAGGAAATCAACCCAGGATGTCTTCAGCTCAGGCAGAGGCCATTATAATCTACCAATTGTATCGCAACAAAACACAAGTGTTCCACATGCCACTCACTTGTCTCACCTCTCAATTGCTGTCGTCACGCAGGGGCAAGCTTCATGTTTGAATGAAATATCCAGCCAAACTTCCCAGAGGCATTCCAGTGCCTGCCACCCTGCTGTAAGTGTTCTCTTCACCAGCCAAAGGTCATTACTTGTGGCTTGACTGCAGGGCCCACAGCACTTGACTACCAAGTCAGAGAGCCAAGTGCCAGAAGTGCATAGGAAGAACCCCTGGAGAAGGATGCTTCAGAGCTGGTTGGAAAAGCATCTGCTGGTGGGGAAATCAGCTTCTTCAGACTAAAGGGGCTGATGAAAAAGGTCTATCAAATCTCCCACAGCTGAAGCAACAGGTCTGGGTTGCACCTGGATTAATAGAAGCATCACAGGAGATGCTGGGGTATGTGCAGCCATAGCGGAAGGGAAGGCATGGACACAGAACTAATGAGCCTTGTGAGCTGCAAGGGGATTTTGTGAGAATGCTTTTGTGTGCCTCAGCACCGTGCAATCCATCTATGACAGATGGGAGCTCAGAGATCTCTGAGGTGACCCTCTGCAGAGTAGATCTTTCTGGGGTTGTCTCCTAACCTGCATAATCTCTCCATGGCTGTGTCGTGATGGAAGCTGAGTGCACCTCCGGATGCCACAAATCCATTCAAACAATTGCCACAGCAGATCCTGGCTCTCAGCACTGTTACAGGACTGTCAGAGTATAGCTGGAACTCACACTGATTTTTTTACACTGATGGTGATAAAACACTTGCACAGGTTACCCAAAGAGGTGGTGGACGCGCCATCCCTGGAGACATTCAAGGCCTGGATGTGGTTCTGGGCAGCCTGACCTAGCTGAAGATGTCCCTGCTCATTGCAGGGGTTGGACTAGACCTTTGAAAGTCCCTTCCAACCCAAGATATTTGATGATCCCATAGTTACCTGCTCCTTATCCTTACAGAATACACAACATATACAAAAGTCTCTCCCGAACCGTGCAAGTCATGCACACAGTTCAGACCGCAGAAGCTCCTGGGTTCTCCTACCCACACTCTGAATAATTTTGCTGGCTATTTCTCATCCTCTAAGGATGAGCAACTCGCTAGCAATGAACACGCTCAAACACACTGAGCTAGTCGTCCCAGCCCTTGGCAGAGCCTGGGATGCTTGCTAGAAGGCGTTCAGGAATTTTGCTGCCCAAAATGTGTTTGAGTTGTGTGAGTCATGCCCGGGTCAGTGGAACAGCAGCTCTGTGAGTCACCAGGGGTCTGTGAGAGCAGGGCAGAGGTTCCACAGCTTTATTAAGCTACAGGCTGTTGCAATGTTCAGTACACACGTTCAGGATGGCTGTTCTGGTGTCTATATGAGAAAGCTCGGGGAGTTGGCAATGGAAGTTTGGACAGCTGATCTAGGACACAAACATTAGCTCAGGGATCCTTAGAAAATCAGAAACAACACTGTTAAGCAAGGAAATGTGCAATGTGTTAGTAAACACAGCTAACCCGAGAGACGAGTTCTTGTCATTGCTTAGCAATGCTATGAAATCATATGTTCTCCTCCCCAGGCCTGGGCTAGGCAGTGGAAACCAGTGCTGCATACAGAGGTGCAATGTCTGTCTTCAGCCAGAGCTATCATTCCTGAGAAGATGCTAAGCACGCTCAGCTCCACCACAGAGGCTGGCAAGTGCAGTTGCTGAGCTCCTGCAAATCTGGCTGCATGAGGTTCAAAGTATGGAGATAGTGCCTGACCTTAGACATCCGTATTTGAACATGCTGGTGTTTAATTGCTGCCCCTGTGGGTCAGGAGTGATGCCAGGCCTTTTACATAAAGGAAGAGGGTAAATAGCTGTAAACAAAGCCAATCCAAAGGAAAAGGTCACTGCTTTCAACCTCTGTGAGAGAAAGCTTTTGGATTGGAAATGCTAGTGATGAGGCAAAGTGGGTAAGTTATCCCAGCAGAAACTGGAAGAGCAGGGTGGGTGAGCTTGGATGTCATACAAACTTCTCTGGGCCACTGCAGGGCTGCAGAGACCACTGAACTGTGTTAGGTGGTGAGGCAAAAGAGGTGTGAGAGATACCTTTCTGGCATAAAAACAGACTAGGGGGTATGAGCAAAGCAAGACATGAACACAAACACCATCAGAGGGCTTGGAAAGGGGAACAGGTAGGTTCCAGATGTCACAGATTCGAAGGGGGCCTGCATAGTACTGGGAGGGCACAGATTTGTGGTGGAAGTGTGGCATCTCCTTCCAAGATCCCAGCTGGATCATTGACACTTACAAGTTCATTGACTTGTAACACTAGAGCACTCCCACCTTTAGAAATGGAGTCTGTTAACTGGATGTGAAGCTTTGAATCCATTTAAATGCCCTTGTCCAGGAGTTCCCATAGCAAGAGATGCAGCCATTTAGCAATAGCTCTGCTAAAGCCCAAAATGCTGAATAAAATGTCTCCACTGAACACAGACCTCCACTTTCTCTCACAAGCTTGCATCTATCTCCAGTGAGCAATGTGTAAAGTCATCTGCTCCAGACAAAACATCTGACTTGGCAGTTTTAGCTCCTGTGGGTACCTATCCCAGTTTGTTGGGAGAAGCTCAACAGACGGCTGACGCAGGCCGGTCTGGATGGAGCCATGCTTTGTACCTCTGTCCCTATGGAAAGCTGTACGTGATGTACACAAGATCTGGCCAGAAGCTTTGGGGTGGGGGTGTTAGAGGCCTCTCCTACCATCCCACTCCCAGGAAAAGCAAACCTGGCAATGGCCTGGCTTTGAGTTAGTGTAGAGCCTGGAAATGACAAATTAACATAAGCTGTGAATTTACATACTTTTCAGCCATTTCTGGCCTTGTGTGAGCCTAAATAAAAGCTATGGTCCCTGGAAAATGTGGGCCCGTTTGTCAGTGAGGCATTCCAGAGAAAACATCACGTGTTCATTTAATGAAGTGAAATAAGATCTTTGTTCTGCATGCTTCCCCCCCATCCTGTTTCTGAATGAGGCAGTTTTGTCCGGGTATTCCAAGCCAATGTTCCAATCCCTCCCAGACGTTTCCCATTATCAGAGCTGCCTCTTGTCCTCCAAATCGTTTTCCACAAGACTCCTGTAACAGGCTGGGAAACAAAGCCAAGAGCTCAGAAGAAAGGACCCTATTCCAGGCTTGCTGACAAGACTGAAAAAGGCTGCAGGGTGTTGCTGGGACCACCCAGCCCGAAGCATCCGCAGCAAGGGAGCTAAAAAGGATGCTAGTGGTGAGAGGAGGCTCACTGTACTGGTCAGACATTCAAACAGCTTGCTAACTTTGATGAGGTATAATCACACTGCGTGGAATTGGTTCTGGAGGCTGGCGGTAGACAACTGTGACTGCTGATCAACTCCACAGTGTACAGCGCAAAGGGTCTTTGTGTTGCACTCTTGAGACCTACTCATATTTTGTGAGTTCCCTCTGTCTGGGGGTCAGATTGCCCCCGCTGTAGAAAAGTACTGAAGGGGGTTGGAGGAAGGGAAAGAAAACTCAAGCGAGGCTTTATGTTTGCATTCTTCTTTCCCTCCCTCAAAGCATCGTCCTCTGCTGGGGGGGAACCACATGTATGGAGCTGGACCACCTACTTACTACATAGACCCAAGCAAGTCCCTTCTGGCAAACAGAAACCAGCGACTGGAAAGAATGGCATCAGGCTTGGCTCTGCAAGACTCCCTGTCCCATTGAGCTCAGCTGTAGAGGGCGTCACCAAGCCAGTAGGGCCCATCCAAAGAACTCACAAAGCCCTTTCTGCATCCTCACATAACTTGGTCCTTGGAATCTTCTGCTGAAGTTTCTCCAAGCATTACTGCTGAAGACCCTGGCATTACAGCCTACTTGGCATCACGAATTAGCTCCAAATTAGGAGTCACACGCACATAATTTTGCATTCAGTCATTAAGGGTGTAAACTTGCTACAAACCTAAAAATACCCTAAAGTGCAGACTGAAAATGGGTAACTAACCACATTCATTCTTTTCTACAAATTCCTCCACTTGCATCTCTTTCATCAATAGCGGGTAAAGAGGCATTTGACTGCACAGAGCCACCTCCTGCTCCTGTTCTCCTGCTCTGATCAAGCAGAAGGTGGGTTCAAGGCCTAAGGGCTTTTTTTGTCCTTTTTGAGCACAACTACAGCAACAGCAGAAAACCTTGGCAAATTTAGCTAAGACAAATGGAGCACTGCTTCGCTTGGCTGATTCTCCTTCCCCTTTAGGGGTCATATCTTGTTCTTTCTTTTCTTGCAAGCATCAGACTGGAATGGTAAACAAAATTAAACCCAACTTAGTTACACTGTTGGGGCAGAGCAAAGATCAGAGATTTTCCCCAAAGCAATGATGATTTTTCCTTGGCTGCCAAGAAACACAGCCCGCATGGAATCTGTTCTGAACGGATAACATGCTCTGGTACGGAAGCAATAGGTCATTTGTCAGTTCATACATGTTTAAGGAGATACGGGATGCCCAATAAGAGACATCAGCTGTGGCAACCAAGGAGGAAGAACAGGGAACAGGGAAGAAAGGGCTAAAGCCAAAAGGAAATACTGATGTTTGAAAGAACCATGAGGCAGATCTGGGGGGATGCACCAGAGAGTGTGAAGACAGATGAGGTAACAACAGCCATGGGAGGGAAAGAACTAAATGAAGTTTTATCTGTCCTTCAGTGGGAGGGTGATGCCTTGTCAGTTAAGAGGGCAGTGAACAACCAGATCACACATGACCCACCTGCATGGGACCATTCTTGCAGAATAAACTGTGTTTCTCTACATTCCAATGTCTTAATCACTGCTCCCTGTACAAAAGTGCAGGCTGGGGTCTTGCTGTCCTTACAGGTTGCACAGTGCACATGCAGGAGAGCCATGCTGATACCCACTGAGCTCCATAGGGCATAGCCTGGAGGTACAAGCCCTTTGTAGAGCAGCTTCCCTGGCAGCTCCCTCATTTGGGGAGGCCACCTCTGACATATTGCTGAAGCTATATGAGGGCAGGGGGCTCAGGGATGCTATTGCTTCTGGGCAGAGCCTCGGCTTCTGTACGTCTCAAACACCAGACTACAGGGACAGCAGGACAGCAGAGGGCACACTGCAATCACTGCAGGTACAGGTTAACTTGGAAGCAGCCCATGGTTAGACCAGGCAGTAGGCACACACTGATGTCTCCTGATTTACCTGTTCGGGAAGAAGGTGAGCACGGCACCCAGAGGAGACAAATATCAGCCCCAAAAAAGGGGGAGAGAAAGGGAAGTAGGGAGCAGGGGTGTCCTAATTGAGGTCACAGTACATGGGCTGGTAGAGCCCATGTATGGAGCTCCCAAAGAGCAGCTGATGTGAGGGGGTCACTTGGGGTTTCATTGCAATGCAAGGGACAATACAAAATCACTTTTCATGTCCTGATGGTTCAAACATCTCAACTTGGCAAGACTGTGATCTGTCCCATCTTCCCAAACAATAAAGTGAAAAAAACCCTCAAACCCAACCCAAACCAACAGCAACAACACCATGGAATCAGATGGATATCCACCATGAACATTAGTGGGGCTGAAGCCCTTACCAACAGGGAGTGACAGGCTCTGTAAGGGATCAGCAGAAGAGGATGCTGCCACGTACTGATATGTCCCACCAAGGCTGATGGGCAGTGGATGGGTGGCTGCTGCCCAGCCACTGCCAGTGACAGTGTAATCCAGCTCTACCTTCCCAGTTTGAGCCCTTCATTCCTACCTTGTCCTGGTCTTTCCTGTACCCAGGGCTGGTTTCTCATCCCTCTCTTCCAGTCCCCAGGATCGCTCCCTGCTTGTTTTCTTCACACAGCCCCCAAAGCCCATGCCTGCCTTCAGCTTTGAGGAGCAGTCTCCCTTTTCTCCCTGGCATTCCCCCAAGCATCCATCTCGTGCTCCCAGGTTCTCTCCTCCAGCTCCTTGCCCAGTCACCCACTCTTCCCAGCCTCTTTCCTCAGCCATTCTACCTCACCTGCTTTTGGCTGTCTCCCCACTCCCAGTCTGATCAACCCTACTAATCTAGATCTTATTGTTCCTTTCCTACATATCCCTGGCTACCCTTTGCCACCCACAGTCACTGCCTTCTCCGTTTCTGGCCCAGGAGGCTTGTCCCAGTACAACCCCTTTTCTTCCCATCTAGTCCTTGCCACTCTGTTCTGCATCTTTCCTTCTCCAAGCTGTTTGGGCAACGGGCAAAGGAATCATAAGACCACAGAACTAACAGGTTCCTTGCCTCCAACTGGGAATCAAAATGACGAACTCGTCCATCCCGTAAAGAAATGAATGCTGCCACCCCCATCCAAACCTATGAAGATAGGTCTGGGACCCATGCACTCACCCGGCATGCTTGGGAGTGTGAAGGTCACCTGAATGGCCCTCAGCTGATGCGATGACATGGAGATATGGGCATTATGTTCCTCCTCAGACACAGCTCCGTTTTATCTTCTCATGGTGGATTACCTTTGAAACAAAAGTACTGCTCTGTAGTGGAAATGCCTCATTTTAGTGTCTGTGTATGGAAACATAATAAAGCAAAGCCCTTTTAAGACACTCAGCTTTGTATCCTTGGGAAAAACAATAGAGGATCTGTGGAGAAATGTACATCCCTGGGTCATTTCCTGATGGGAGATGGAAAAGGCTGTGAAACCAGGTGGTTGCAGTCTTGCGTTCCTAATGATAGTAATTAACAGCACTGACCTTCCTGATGGGAAGGTAAGGTTGCACCAAAGCTTCCCATCATATCACAGCCTTGTACAGGACAGAAAACACAAGCTGAAGCCATTTGTTTCCCTTTCCACACTGCTGGCAAGGCTGATCTCAGTACAATAGAGGCAGAAGGAAGTGGGCTGGAGCTGGAAGGCCTGGGTACAGCAGGAGGAAGAAAAGAAGTTGTGGCTGAAGAGTTTGGCCAAGGCTGGGACAAGGGAAAGGAAGAGAAGGAGGGAACAGGCATTTTTTGGGAACATGCTAGGCTCCATCTGAACAAAGTAACTGCTACGTCTGCTCTGTAACTGCCTTTTGGAGCAATCTCCAAGAGAAAATACATTCCAACGGGCACATTTTTTTCTTTCCCTAGAAACCTGACTGTTGGCAGAGCCAACAAAAGAGCCCCTCTGTTGCAGCATGTTACACACCCCTGTCAGCTCCCAGCTGCCAAACATTCACCGTTTGTTTGTACTGAAATGTTCCATTCTTGTTCTCCGTCTCAGACATGTATTTCCTTTCAAGTTCTTACAGAAATAGCATCCTTGCTTGCTGAAAAGGGGCTTGGGAAAAGAATAGTTTGAACAGTGCAAGCTTGCTTCTCCAGCCATTCCAGAAAGGAGGAGAGACTCAGGGAGCTGAAGCCAGGACTTCAGATGAGAGAGAGCAGCCATCCCTTTGTTTCTTTTCCCTTCAGACCCTTGTCTGGCCATATCAGACCCCTTAGGAAACTGTTTGGATTTACTGGCACAAAAGGCAGCCTTTCTGGGCTGCAGCTAACCGGTTGCTGTAGAAATAACCAGTGAACCCTGGCTGAAAAGTATATCCCGATTCCTTTGACTTTATAGAGGAATTCACACCCCTAATTCTTGGCAGCCTGGCACATTCTTTAAGATAAAATAAAAAGGCCTCTCCCACGTCCTTTTGTGACTTTCCTTTTCTGTGGTACTTACAGTGTTGCAGCAAGACGATGAAATCTGGCAGCATCCACAAGGCAGGGAGGGAAATGCGGCCTCGTGAAAATGCGCTCACATTTTGGATTGAAGTACAAAATGTCACAAATTTCCATGTTCCATCTGTGACTGGCAGAGCACAGCTTGTGGCTCTGGCCACTTGCCATAACTCCTGACAGTTTCACTGCCATGTGCAACTTGTGGCCCTGGGTCTCACTCTGCCACTTTCCAGAGAGTTTTGGTCTAGCTGATCGATTGCCAGCAGAGAAGATGTGGCCAAATGCAATACAGGAAAACTCGTTGATGGCTGATGTCTAGCTGCATGCATACTTCTCCCCCACCAAAATGAAGTGTTGGGTTACTAGAACATTGGCCCATAGCACCCTTGTAGCCAACGCGGGCTGGTATGGACTGGATGAGTGGACTACAAAGTGAGTGAAAACCAGGCTGGACAGGTGAAAGTGCACAGGTGAACATTCCAGAGTCTAATAGGAAGCCAGTTCTGAGCAATGTTCCTCAGAGGGTCGATGTTGGTACCACTGCCATTTAACATCCTCACCTACAGGAGGAAAAGGAGGCAGAGAACCCCTGGAAGAGATGATACAGACAGGATCAGCTGGGGTTTGGCCAGGGTGGTACATGGTACAGTGATCAGCATTTAACAAAGTCAACATTTCAAGCCTCCCTCCCACCCCACGGCTCAGTTTATCTCTCTACACACACACATGTACACAAACAAGAGGAAACAGGATCCCAGAACCACTTGCTGAGTATCTCTTAAAATTTGTCTCTCCATCTTTACATCTACAAATGGAAAAAAGCTCAGAGCATGACATATGGTGCCATTTGAGTCAAGTAAGGGGCAGCTGGAGGAGATAGCGGACAGAAGACAAAGAGCTTGCCACTCCATTTGTGCCATACTGTATCATTTAGCGAGCACATCCCTTGTGGTATGCTTGGTCTCCCCGCTGGTGACAACGCAGGGCAGCTCAGAACTTGTAGCTGATAACAAGTATTAGCAGAACATCACCTTTGTGCATGTCTCCATCGATAGCTGACTCCCAGCTCCTCACACCACCCACCCCCCAACACATTCATCACACAGACTGCACTTATACTCCCAGGGACTTCTGAAATGTCTCACCCCACTGTCTTTATCTGAACAAGTGCAGGCACTTTTGTGTATTGAGGGAATGTTGCCATCCTTAGCTAATGGCATAGCTAAACAAAACCAACCTTCTAGCAATGCTCAGTGCTAAGTAGGCTGTGGTATCTCTTCTAGTGAGTGCATCAGTTGTCAGTTGCTGCCAATAACACAAACATGATTCATCTCTTGCGGTGCTGTTCCTGTTCGACCAACAATGACATGTGCTTTCACACTGTGTCCAAAAACTATGTTCCCTTTCACTGTCTTTTGATAAAGTGCCACAGAAAAAAGCCCTTTACCCATCTTTTCCAGGTCCTCTCTGTTTTGCTAGGAATCCCTCTTTCTCCTTGCTTTTTCTCTGCAGACAATGTTTTTCTGATTCCAAAAGTCTGCGATAGCCAAGGGACCTTGTTATTTTTGTGCAGGTCACTCTGCTTTCCTTGCTTCTTTTTTAAATCCAGCACATCCCACACTCTGCTTCTCTTGCTATTCCCAATAGCTTATTTGTAGACACTGTTATGTGTTGGATTCCTATGGATTTCTATCACTTCCTCAAACTCTTCCTCTTCTTTTTCTCCTATTCTGTAAAAGACTTCAAGAAAGCAGATGCTAGAGAACAACTTGTCTTCTCCTGATTATATTTTCCCTTTCAATTCGAATCTTTCTCGTTTTGGAATTACATGCTAATGACTCGGTGGTACAGGAGCATGAGGCTTGTGAAGAACATCTGCTAGGGGACTGTGATCACTTGCAACGTCAGCCTGTGGTCCAGTACGTGCCACCTGAGGTCCTGACACCCACCCAGCGGCAGACAAGTGTTTTTCTAGGAATACAGTTGTGCAGCATTGGCTTCAGTTCATCCATACATTACCAGAACTCCTTCCTATTGCTTTAACTGTCCGACATGGTGTTTTCCTTGCTTTTGCTGATTTAGCCTGATCTCAAAGCAACTGCTTTGGAGGTCTTGTTCAAGATTTCCTTGCCTTCCTCATTTATACTCTTCCCCAGTTCATTGCTGTGCCTTCATGTTGCTCGTGGTATAAATCTTGATAGGTATGTCAATATTCCTTGTGCAGTTGCTAACTTCCAAAGGGAAGTTACTGTTCATTAGCTGCTTGCTTTAGTTTGAACCAAATCCAATGTCTCCTCTTTCTGCAGTGTGGGCAAAATCATTCAGTAACTCTGTGTGGATTTGCATTTTGCTGTGACTCAGTTTTAGGCTGTTCTCTCTGCTGCTTGTATGTAATGCTGTGGGGGTTTTGGTCATGTTTTTCTCTGGATCTGTCCTGTCATTCTGTCATCTTCACTGGCTTTGTGTTATTTCATGAATCTTTTGGGGCATATCTCTGGGAGAGGCACTTAAAATGCTGTCTTCTGAAAGTCATTAACATCCTGCTTTCTTGGTCCAGCCTGAACAGCTAGTAGCCAGATGGAGTGTTTAGTGCTGTAGAGAGTGGATAGGTGATCTCATCATGGGTGTGTAAAGAGCAGTGTTGTCTCTTACTGCTTTCTTTGTGTCTCAACAGTCTATACAGCTATAAATTATAACGATGTTTCTCTCATTCCCTGTGATTCCCAGTGCTTCCTCCACTCACTCAGTAGAGTCTTTAGCTGTGGCACAGATTCTGCTTCCCAATCCTTTTCGAGTCTTGTGGTCGATGCTATGGTGTGTGTGCCCCTGGGTTCATAGTCTTAGGCAGCCGCTGCCCTCCTGAAGGGAGAGGTTGTGCTGGCTAAGGAATCCCAAGGGAGCCTGGGATGTTATCTTCAATTCCCGCCAGTTTGATTCCCCTGCAGCAGAGAACACATCCCCCATTATCCTCCACTGCTGGACAAGTGCCCCTGCCACAGCCTGGCAGCTGCATTGAAACCATAGCAGGGAGCAGCAATGCCCAAAGTGATGAGGCAAGCTCAGGGAGTGAGACCCCAAGACAGGGTCAGGGCTTCCATCACCAGGGTACCAGCCTGGTGTGAACACGGCCATGGCACAGCTCAGGCAGGGGCCAAGCATGAAAGAACCATGACTTAAAAGCAGTTTCTGGGCTAAGGAGGGGGACACCCCATGAAAGCATCTCAGAAGGACTATGCAGGGCATACTCCACAAAAGCTTCTTCCAGCTCTTTTATCCTCACAAGCTCTGAGCAGCCTGGAGCTCTGGTCTGGAGCTGCCAGCCAAAACCCTAGAAGGGGGAGAGTACACTCAGGACCCTGAGAAACTGTTACTGAGGTGTGTGTTTGCCACTCCATGGCAAACATGGAATGCCTTCAAAATCCAGGAAAGCATTTGATTTTCTCTATCATGAGGGGGACTTAAGATTTTTTTATTGCATTTCAGGATCTGAAGGCTTTTGGTCCCAGGACCAGTTTTGCTGTCATTTCTATAGCACAGAACTGGAGATACTTGACATGCTGATGTATACCCGCATGAAACACTGCGGGTAAGGCCAGGTACCTTTCCATCTGCTCGAGTGACAAGCTCTCACCTGCGCTCCCAAGAGCTAGGTCTGCTCGCTGCTTTGCTCAGTGCAATGCATTGCACCAGCGTCCCACTGACGTACCTCTGCTTCACTTGAACTGCTGGATGTAGCTCAGCCCTCTGCTTCCTCCTTCCTCTCTCAGCAATGCCTATGGCACTCAGCTGTCCCTGGCTCTCCATTTTATGAGGTACCACTCCCCCACATTCTTCTTCTAGATGTTTGTGCTTCTCTGAACGTCCTCTGTTTGAGTACCAAAGGGCTCTTCCTCACTAATTTTCTTTGTGCCTCTTTCTGGTTTGACCTTCTCCTTCAGCACATCATTCCTGCCTGTCAAAGCAGAGTTTTCCTTGTAGCCTCAGCTGTCTGCTCACTGCCAACCTCATCCTGCCCAGTTTGTCTGTTTGTTTGTTTTCTCCTGGATCATTTGTGTTTGTGCAGAAATGCCTTCCTTTGGAGAGCTTCCACATGTGTGCTGGTCCCTCCCAGAGCTCTGGTCACACTCTCCTTCCCCCCAGGGCCCTGCTCTCATCCTCTGCCCTTGCAGACAGTGCTTCCCCCTCTGTAGGAGCACCCATCGAAGCTCTCCTCCACCCCAGCCTTGTTCACTCTGCGGCAGAGAGCAGCAGGGGCAACTGCAGAGGACAGTCAGCAAGTCAGGGTCAGGATCAGGTGTGGGGGGAGTAGCATCCATTCCCCATCACATCCCTCTGTTCACACTTTTGTGTGCTCTGGATGCCTTCTTTTGCACTTTTTCCTCACCAGACTACCACCCCATCACCACCACCACTGTTTGCATACTGCTCCCTTCCAGTCCTTTATCTCTGAGCTCACTTTGTCTCCTGTCCATCACTAAGTTCCTCAGCAGTCCCCACTGCCCACAATGCATTAGGCTCCAGCTCACTTCTTTTGCTGTCTTTCCAGAACACCCCCCCACCACCACCTCTGCTCTGCTCTCTTCTGCTCATTCCCCTCTCCTCTTGCTCCCCTTTGTGTGACATCCATGGGTTTGCCTGCATTAAGGAGAGAGCCAACATCATACCAACTACCACGTGGAGGACATCTGAATGTTAGTTGCCAGCAACCGAATCCCTCCTGCTCTTGCACCTCTCCCCATCATTGCACAGCTGGGCAGCCACTCAGACCAGCACCATAGACGTTTTCCTGGGTTAACTTCCAGTTAAACAAGTGAGCTGATCTGAATCATCCTGCAGCCTTATGTGCCAGGTCCATGTAGGGGGATAAGAGATAGCCAGAAGCACCCAGAGGAGCAGGAGAAGAGAACTGGAACAGCCCATTTGTCAGCACTGCAGCAGCAGGGGAGCTAAACAGGGCTAGACACCTTGGGACAAATCAGCTCTTTGGGTTGTTTGAGCAGCTTGATGACTACCATGGGTCTTCAGCCTTGCAGGGAGATGTTCAGACATCTTTCTTGCTGAGTAGCACCATCAGGGGACTGGCAAATGATGCAGTTTAAAGGTAATTTTGCTCAAAAGCACAATCAGAATAAAAAATGTGCCCTCTGGCTCTGCAGGCACAAAGCCCAGTGTCAGCACCAGTAAATATGGGCCCTGAGCAGTAATACAGATAATAAATAAAAGGACCAATGAGGTTTGCTTTTCTTTTGTTGAAGTGGGGAAACTCTGCTGGGACACTGCCTTGACAGTGGTATAAAATGAGTGTAAAGTGAGAGCAGAATGAAGCCCTAGAAGCATGGCTCTTACTTCATGCAGAAAAGGCAGTTGAGGAAGAACTCCCTGAAATCAGAGGAAAGTCATTGTATTGCTTGGCGCTTGCCCAAAGTGATTTCATCTTCTGCTCAGGATTAAGATGCATTAATAGCCTGAAGGCAGCAGTTTCCTTGCCAAAAAATGCCTTTCTTCCCCCACCGCCTCCCAGCTTGTTTTAAACATGAGGCCTTGCAGGTCAGGAGTGAACACTCAGCGACTATTACTTGCATTATGAAATGAAAATGCAGCAGTATCATTTTCTTTCGAGCAAACATTGAGTTAATTAAAATGTGCACTCTGAACTTGGCAAATTGCAAATTATTCAAGAGAAAGGTATGGATCTGTCTATTGCAAAGGCAAACTAATAATAGCCAGAGATAAAGCACCAGAACAGCAGCTGTTAAGACTAAGCCACGCTAAAAGTTTTCCTGGCAAAGCTCTATCTCTGAGAGTGTCATTTACCCTCAGCCTACTCTCTGTCCCAGACCAATATAGCAAAGCTGGCAGAAGCCCTCCTGTAATGTGATTATGCTGGCCAGGAGATCCTTTCAGCCAGAGAGCTGAAAGAGAGAGGGTTTGCTCTTTTGGAGGAAACAGCAAAACCTGCATAGGACAAAGCACTCCTGCTGAGCGGATTGTGCCCCAGGAGAGAGCAGGGTTGGTACGGCTAGATGGAGGTGACATTCAAAGGCTGCAGTGGGAAAAGTTTCCATCACTCGGAGGCCTGATCCAGCAGACAAGGGCCACTACCACACTCCTGCCCCCATCTCATGGCCTTCAACTGAGCAGCTTTTTCCATAGCACAGCCATGATAACAGAAGGCTCATCTTCTGTCACCTACACCTCTGTATCACCATGAGTACCTGTGCAGGTCTCCCCTCCAGTCTCAAGAGGCAAATCAAGGACCCAAACAGCCAGTAGGTGTAGTGGGGCTGGAGAGATGTGCAACAAGAAACCTCGAGTTCCCAGCGCCACCAGAGCTGATTCTGACAAAAGCAGCAGCAGTTTCCATATTGACAGAGCCAAAGCAATTTTTCCTTAAGGTTTTGTGCAAAGGACATTGCAAAGGGAGGGGGAGAATAGCACTTCTTTTCAATACCACATTAATAAAAGTCTGTACACAGACTGAAGAGATGATTTACCCTTTCTCTCCTTTCCCAAACTCCTTTCTATTGCTTTGCTCTTATAATCTGAGTTCACTTGATTTGTGTAGTGACATCCCAGTATAAAACTTGCTTTCTCTCCACTGCATCTGTCATTCTCTGGCAGATTGATCTGAAAACACAAAGTCACTTTAGTCATCTGAAAATCCCAGTCAAAATGCTTTCATTCCTACCCGTGTAAATCTGAGACAAACTCATCTGCTTCAATACATTCATCTGATGGACGATGGAAGCCAAATAGCTATCTGAGAAGTATGTGGGCTGTGAAGACTGGCCAGCTTGCTGTACATGCACACCATTTTGAGAGAAAAAGCTTTTTTGTGAGATGACCTGGTCCGCTTGCTTAAGTTTAGCCCTTATGCCTAGCTTGGAGGAATACTTATAGAAGATGCTTATAGAGGATCTACTGGTGGAGGAGTGGTGTTCTTGCAGTAGGTTGTGGCAGAAGCATACCAAATCTTTGATGAACTATTTTGTCTAAGTTTATGTTAAGGAATAAAATGTCTGCCCTCCAGTAACTCCAGGAATGCTGGTTACTTATTCCTAGCTAGGAAGGCTGGTTGGCTTACTACAGATAGATCTACTTTGGGAGATAAGGCAGGGGATCGCTTCCTCATCTTTCAGAGCAGGAGCTCCAGAGGATGACTTCCGCAATATGGGCTGGGTACCATGCAGACACTGCACAGCCTAGCTACGCCATCCTGATCTGCTGGGAAGCATCCGCTTATCCCCAGACAGGATCACTTACATCTGCCTTTGCCTCCACAAAGGAAACAGGAATGTGTGGGGAATTTGCTGCAGGTATTCTGTGCTGAATGAATGACAGAGGAGGGTTTGTCTGTCGTATGAAGGCACCATCTGCAATGAGTGTCTCACTCACAGAAACTGTAAAACTTCAGGTGGTGTGTTGGAAGAAGTGAATTTTCATTGTAAGGAATATTTCAACAAAAAGGAAGGTGAAACAACATCCAGCTACAACATAAAAACAAGGCCAAGTATGACTAAGAAGGGAGACATCTTTTATCTCTAAAGGCATCCAGAAGGAGAGGAATTCAGACTGTGCATTGAAACCCTCAAAGACTCATACCAAGAGCAGATTCGTACAGGTACCGTCATAAAATGAAACCAAAACAGCTCTTCCAGAGCTTGCTGAAATAATAGGCAGACAATAGCTATCCTGGGGCACCCAGGGTTTAACATGATGCTTTGCTCGATTGAGAAGTCATCTGGAGGTATGAATGGGCAGAGCACCGAGCGCCTATGGAGGACAACACATATGATCCTGACAACCTGGAACAGCTGGAGACAAGGGAGAGAACACTGTGGTTGTAGCTACAGCCTTGACACTCATGGCAAAGCATCTGTGTTTCCATTGTGCAGGTGGAGATCAGACCACTGGACCGTGCCATGGGCAGGATATGAAAGGAGAAGACAGTATGCTTGTTGTAGGTAGCAAGGAGTCTTTCAAACCACCTCTTTTCATAGAAGGTAGAGATAAAGGCAGCTCTGGTTATATGTCACCAACATGTCAGAAACCAAACTGAGAATCAAAATCCTATTGGGCTGGATACTGCCCAGAGGACATAACCCAGGCTATGTGTTTCTGCAGGGAGCAGAGAGCTGACTGCACCCACTCTGGGTCAAGGAAGCCTATGGCCAATGTGTCTATACGTTGTGGACATGTAACAATCCCACCCCTCTTCTTGGCAGCTTTGTACCACATTTTGAGATGGAACTCTCCCTTTGGCAGCTGCCCCAGAGCGTTTGGGGGCTGATTTTATGAAGCATTATCAGGCTTTCATAACTGGATTTGCCACCAAAAGCTCTGCAAAGAGCAGGTGGGAGCAGAATAAACATCAGCTCTGCTCATCGACTCTGCTCAGCGAGCCCAAGAAGGGCAGCGGTAGAAGAAAGAGAGCTGTCCTATAGCAGCAGCTCAGCCCTGGCTCTCCTCCTGCCTGTGGTCTTACCACAACCAGAGACATCTGACTCGGTGCTGGGGCTGGCACGCTACCAGCTATAGCACCTGCCTCTGCTCCTTGTCACCAGCCTCTTCAGGCTGTGCTATTTATTAAGAGTATAAGTGAGCTGGGCCAGTCAATAGCTGTGCTTGAATCTCTGCCATCCTCGCAGGCTTGCTTAGCTGCATTTTTCTAATTGGGTGAAGCAGAGCTGTTTTCCTTAACCCGATCTTCTCATCAAGAGGCTCAGCAGCCACTGTTGCCTTCATGGGGACATTAATTTATCATCTCCTCCAACAATTGCCCACTCCATACCTGGTTGCATCTGTTATTAACTAAAACAGGATGAGAGGTCCAAGTGCTGAGGGGCATGGCGTGAGTCAAGCTCAGCCACCTAAATGCTCCATCAGAACAGGATGGCTATGTCCAAACCCCTCTTGCCTGCTGATATGCCCACAGACATTGTCAAATACCAAGAAAGGTGCTACTTATATTCATGCAATATCTTCCTCAGAGGCTTAAAAGTGAATCCTGGGCTTTATGCCAGATCTTTTCAGGGGGCTCTTATGTGAACAGAAACTGAGACCAAACTCAGGGTTAGTTGGTTCCTGAAGAAATAAATTGGAACTGTCCTTTCACAAGCTCCTACTCAAACAGGGTCCAGGCCTTTTCTAGGCTGGTACTGGTTGATGCAGGCCTAAACATGACCAAGGACCACATTAACCATTAATCCATGCAGATATTCAGATTTACTAGCATAGACAAAACATCTGCTGACACAGCTGGCCAAACCTGGTGCACTTGTACAGGACCTTTGACTGCATGGCGACCCGGTGCACCCGGTCAAGGGCAAGCTGGGCCCCAGAAAGCAGGCTTTAACAATAAACACGTTCTTTTCTTGCAACATATTGAAAAGAAAACAAACTCATCTTAAAACCTAAACCATAGGGCTGTGTCTGTGCCAACCAGGACTGCTTAACACAGGGAAGGCATAATAAATATCCCTGGCTGCCACGCTATGAGATCTCCTGGAATCTCAAAGCTGATTTCATTCATTCTCCTGTGTGCAACAGCAAAACCACATGCCAAGCACTAGCTGCAAATTGGCGTGTCTCAGCTCCCTCCTGGCCAAGGGAAATGTCCCAGCCTTCTGAACAAAGGGATTGTGTAAGATTGGAAACAGGCTGGCACGTTTGAAACAAGGAGCAGCTCAAAAAACATTTCTTTTGCCTTCAAATGCTGCCTTTTCCCTCCCAGTCAGTGCAGGCTGTTGAAACAAAAGATCTGCCCTATTCTCCTCTCAGGGAGGTGAAGAGCTGCTCATGCAGCAGCACAGGAGAGGCAGACCTTTTGCAGGCTTCTTCACCAACCTCTGCTGATGCACTCCATCCCTCACTTCTGCTAAGTCCACCCCTGCAGTGCAGAGTCAGACACGAGATGGAAGCACAGAGTAGCTGTATCTTTTACCTTTCCTCCAGCCAAGCAGCCTGGGGCTCTCTAAGCATTGCACACCCCTCTTCACCATGCTGTTACACTGCAAAATGGAGCCTTGGAAATAGAGGTATTTCACCCTTGGAGACAAGCCTGCCTGCCCATGTGGATGCGACAGCCCAGGCAGATGGATGACAGCTCTCTCAAGGTCCCTGTGCTGGCAGCACATGGGGCAGAGAAGGGAAATGTTCAGGATGCAAGTGGCAGAGGAGCCAAGACAGTTCCCCTCTCTAAACTCATGTTCAAGCCTGGTGAAGACTTTCTGCTGTCAGCCCCTTTTGCAGAAGCCTGGGTGCATCCCCACAGCAGCGCAGAGTGCAATGGGAATGAGCGCGTAGGGCAGCCTAGCTTTGCTTTAAACATTAACCTTCTTTAGTAACATTTCTTTGTTACCTTCTTCTCCTCTGACCTCCTCCTATTCCCTCTCTTTTTCTCTCACAGACCAAAGTAATTCCCTAATGTCTCCTCTCCCCTGTCCCATCCTGTTCTGCACATAGGAGGCAGCAACAGCCTGGCTGGACCCTCGCTACCTTGCTCTTGCAGGACATGATGTGCTTCTGATGCAGCTGGCTGCATTGCACACACATCTGCTGAGAGAGAGGGCTGAGATGAGGCAGCAGCTGGGCCTGTGCAGGGCTTTGCAGAGCACTGAGGGCTGCTCTGGATGTTTAGCACTGTGCCCGTGAAAACACACTCCTGAATTCAGGGTCTCATTGCTATAGTAACTGAGCCGTGTAGTTTTGCTCCCTGCATGCCAGGAGGTTGGTTGGTAATACGCTGTATCACAGATCAGCAACCAAGGCACAGCAAGAGCAAATAATTTCTCAAGCTCCACAAAGGGAATTTTCAGCAGGGCAAGGAACTGAACCTCATGTTCCCAATCTGCTCCTTGCTTTTTCACAGCTGAAGCAGGTGAAAATGGCCAGAAAGAAGCGTGAAGTTTCTTTCAGAAGTTGAAAGTGTTCTTTGAGAATGAGAAGATGGCACAACTTTGCAACATCAGCTAAAGAGCATGAATTTAAACCTGCCTGAGACAAGGACTTCCTGTTCCTGCCATCTGGGTGTAGGTAATAACGGGCACAATGGAATACAGGAGTCTATAGGAGCATAGTGTCTATAGAGCACTATAGGAAATGCAGGACTCTGCCTGGTACTGTTTACTAAGCCACTTTCTAATACCTCATGGACAACAGAAAGGGTGATTCTGTGTGGCTGAAGCAGGCACTGCAAGTAAACATAGTCTAAGATACCAGAACCATCAGCCATGTTACCTCTCAGACAGAAAAACCTCAGTCACCGTCTGCTGCCTGCAGTCCTCTGCTCTACACAACAGGAGCATCTTCTACGCAATCCTGGTTCCCCATCAGCTGCAAGGAGACACAGACATGCTCTGTGTTTTGCTGCGGCATCATTGCTATGGTTCTATGGGGACCAGTGAACCAAGAGAGTATTTTCATATCTAGTTATCTCTTTGCAAGTTGAAACTACATAAGCCAGATGTGTATTTGGGTGGAAAAGGCTGGCTCTAAATCTATCATGAAATAGTACACAAATAATAGAAGGGATTAACATACTGAGTGCATGTGCCAAAAATACAGTCCACAAACAAGAAAAATCTATCAAAACTAAAGGATAACATGGAAACTGGAAGTACTCCTTTCCAGTAATTCTGGATCCTTAAAAGTTGCTTCCAAAGGGCAAGAATAGCTTTTGCTGCTTGTGCAAAAGGAGAAGCTGAAAGTCCTCCTCCAACTCTGAATTTCCTGCCTTTTGTTTTCTTGAACTTTCTATGGGCAACAGAAAAATGAGCAGTGTTACCGCAAACACACCACACCAGCGAGCACAGATTTCAATTGAGAAGTCATTTCTATTGCTATCAATCTGAGAAAATGATTTTTGTTTGGTTTATGTTAAAACAGTTCAGCTCAAATGGCAAACCATCAGGGGAATGGATACGTTTTGCTAGCCTTTCAGTTTAGATCTGACACCATTCCTCTGTCACTGCTGAAGCTCCAGCAAAACCTCTATGACGTTAATGAAACTTCAGGCTTTGCGTTCCCACCTGGCAGCAAAATTAAGCAGAAAAAAATAGTGAACCAAAAAGGCAACAGTTTTCAGTCTTTTAACACACTTGGTGAAGAGATAAAAAGCCCATGATTGCACTCTGTTCCTGTCTGTGGGACACCTGCAACGTAAATCTCAATCTATTATTTGATCATTTGAAACCAATCTTCCCAGGTCCACTGGGTTTAGTGAACTGAGCAGCCTCCTGTGTGTGGAGCTAAAGAAATCATTTCCCAGCTAACAGATGATTGCACCAGCCTTCTCTGGCAATTAATTTGAGGTGTGACTGACCATATAGCCTTCTTACATGAGCTGCTTTAATCATTTCACAGACTGCTATATGCATACCTAAGCTTTCATGAGCTCTCCACAACAGAACATCCTAATAACCTCCAAAATGTACAAGCACAGACAGCTCCACTTCATATCTTTGCAGCCACAGTGATACTCAAACCTTTTCAGATATCTATGAACGTGTTCCATGTCCCTCCAGAATCAGTAACAAGAGTTATGCCAAGCACCGAGCCCTGGGTTTGCTTGAGTTGCAAATCAAAACCAGGGCACAAGAAGTCCCTCGTGCTGAAAGCTGCCCTTGCTCTATTGCTCCATACTGCTGAAATGCTGAGGGTGAGGCAAAAAGGGGGACCCTGCATGGAGTTTTCACTTGGAAAGTCCTTCTAAAGTCAGCAGGTCTAGTGTATCCAACTACAGCTAGTGACACCGTACCACTGTACTGAGAAGGAAACAGACCCAGGTACCTGCTGCTTAGGAATTACTGTCCTCTCTCTATCCCCTCCTTACTCCACACACTGAGTCCTGGCATGACCCAGTGTGGTCTGCTTCTAACTGTGCAAAGGAAGATGAAGGAGGCGAGCATTCAGCAGTGGAGATTTTGCAGCAGGAAGGGCACTGCTAACTTCCTCTAGTGGCAAAACTAACATGAGCAAGAAGTTATCAGGGTCTTCTTAGAGGCCCTGTGTGTCTAGGAGCAACAATGTCATTTCATTCCGGATGCAAGCAGTCTGCAAACTGAGGATCCCCAAACTTGGGTCACAAGTTCATGTCATCAGAAGCAGATGCAACTACAGTGGTTCCTGCCTGTTCTGTGCCATGCTGCATCTGCAGGATGATGGAAGCGGATGGTCAACTGCCCAAGCAACATTCAGATGCTGTGCTGAGATAGCTCACATAATGGCTTTGCCACATTCCTTTAGGTGAAAAGTAACTGTAAGAAACTCTTTCTTCAGGAACTTGCAGTTCACACCCAAAGAAGCAAGTGAGGACTAAAGAAAGGTACCCAGAAAGATACGAAGCCACAGTCCCATGCGGGATGGGTACCACAAATGCAAAGAACCATGTGGCCACTGTGCAGAAGATTGCTCTGAAAGCATGAAGACACCGTGCATAGGAAACAAAAGCTTCACAGTTTGATAAACAGCTCATTCGCCTTAATTACACGTGGCATTACCAAAATTCATTTGGTCTGGGCTCTTCCTGCAAGCAGCAAAACTCTTCTGCTTGCTTTTTGCCCACATCTGAATCTGAATCAACTTAACCTTTCATTGTGAACTATTGAAAGCTTCCTAACCGTGCTGCGTGACGGACTTGCTGTCAAACTCTGAGAGACAGAGCCGGTAGCGAAGCACTCAAGCGCTGCGTATCTCAGAGCTGCAATAGCAGCGCTGGGCAACGGGGCGTGCTCTGGAGGACTGCTCCAAAACGTGCCATCCTGGCTGGGGGACAGCGTGCCCAGGACAGGCAAGAGCAAGGCAACCTGCCCCGCTGGGCAGCGGGAGACCGCACCTCAGACAGGAGCCGCTTGAATTTCAAGGGCAGTACAAGGCTAACCGGAGGCCAAAGATTTTGGCAGGGGTGAGGGCGATCCTGCGCTGGTGCTCTAATACTGGAGCCTGGTTAAGTTTTAAACTTCCTTCTCCCCTGTTTTGCCACCAGAGGGCACGGCTTCCTTCCCTACACATTCCCCTGATGTGATTGGGGCCACATCAGCCAGCAAGGGCACGGCGATTGTTTACGGGAGGAGCTTGAGGTCTTTTTCCTCTCACTTCTCCCTGTACCTGCTTTTCAACCTCCTGGCTGGACCTAAAGCTCTGTCTGAGAAGAAGAAAGTAGCAGAGAACTTCTGCGGAGGCGAACGGGAAGGCAGCTAGCAGCCGCTTGCGCATGGCTTGGGAGAGCATCTGATATGGCTCAATCCTACCTGGACCCCATCTGGGTTTTCTCTTTCAAGCCCTCCCATGCATTCCATCTAGCACTGGCTACTGGTCCAAGCAGATGGATTGATTTTGTCCTTCTACCCTTGTGCCTTTTTGCGGGGCCAGCTCACCAACTTGTTCCTTCTGGGGAAGAGTCCTTCGCTGCACACCTGAGATGCCAGCCTCCCTTTGTCACCAACACCAACAGAGCCCTCTGCCGGGGAACCCTCTTGATAGATCCCTGGAACTCTGTTTATTTTACCCCTACACAGGAACAATAGGAAGTACCTCTGGAACTGATGGCACTGCACCTTCTTTAAAGTAATCAGTATTTTGGTAGCTGCTCTTCTCACCCACAAAACGCAGCTCAGGGTTCAGAATGAAGGTGTAGAAGGAGCATTACTGATCACAGCTCCAGTCTGGTCAGTGCTTCTATTATAAACCTGTATTTTTTCTCTCCAGGAACTTTTCCTTGAACTGAAACCCAGCATAGCAGTCAGAACCACTATTGATCCTTATCGCTTTCACTGCTGCAGCTGAGAAGAGTCTGGAAAACACACATTCACTCTTGAATTAGATCAGAGATGCCTTCCTTTTTGAACCCTTCCACTAGTTTGGGACTGTATAGCTCAAAACTCCCTCCCCTCACCTGTACATACTTCTTGATTACCTAATGGTAGCTCTATTCTAGAGCTTAATAAAGAGCAATATTTTAGCTACAAGATGTTAAATACCACCTCTAGGAGTTCAGAGCTTGTTTTGACTCTCTTTTGGTCTCTGCAGGGCAGTATGAACCTTTGCAGAGAAGATCTCCTTTCCTAAATGACAGTTTTGCTGCATCACTGTTATTCACCTGCTGCTTTCTGCAGAGCTTCACTGATTTCAGCTCAGGAAAGGCACCTGAAGCTTCCCATCAGTAAGAATCCTTCCGGAGCAGGACTCAAGCAGGCTCCAGCAGACCTGGCCAGACTGCAGCACACCTACCAGACCAGTGCATGGAGAGTCTCAGGAAGCTTTGATCCTCACCTAAGGTTACCTTCTAAAGTGAAACACCAGTTATGGATGATTTTTAAGAAAATCAATGGGATTTGCTGTGTACCATTGCTTTTCTGCAGTTCTAACAGATATTACCAGGAGCCAACAATTTCTGGGTTGCTCATGCTAGTCTGCCTTTGCTGCCCTCAGGGACACCAGTGCTGCAGGAATGGATGTGCAGAAGCCTGGAGAACCAGTGATGATATTTCTGAGTTTGGTGGAAAAAAATTATTCAAAATAGCAAAACCTGAATAGCTGTTTTTTCTTCTCTCACTTTTCCATCTTTACTCCACTGTTTTCATTAGCAGCTGGGATAAGGAGGAGAAAGGGAGGTGAAAAATAAACAAACAAAACTGTTTCTTTAATAGAAGGGCGAGAGGGTGCATCTGTTTCTGCCAAACAAAACTGAAATGTTGCATCTAACCAGAAAAGCTGTGAAAGTGGTTGTTGGGGAAAACTCTGTCAGGCTATTTTCAGGAGTATTTTGATCACCACCACCACTATCCCACCATGCCTTCAGCACTACCCCGCAGCGCTAGGAAATGCTGATGATTTCTTCAGAAGTCCTGGATACAAAGACCTCAGTTCCTGAGAGAGGCTCAGGCCACAGAAGCAGGAGGGTGTAAGCAGTGTCACAGAGGTAATCCCACCTGTGGAGCTGGTGATTCACTTCTGCCCCTGGACTAATGACCACCCCTTCTTTGTCACATCCTGGCCTTTCACTGCCACAGCATGCAAACAACAAGCAACTCTCAAGCAATAAAACAGTCCTTTGCCAGAAGGAGTCACCTTGAAACACCTATGCTTTCATCAAGTAACATGCTGGCCAAGGGAGATCACCAACAAGCCCTGACTTTTCCTTTCCTCCAAGAATAAGGTATCAGGCAAGGACAAGCCAATGATAACAACATCACCAGCCCGAAACTGCCAGGGACATCCCCCTGAAGGAAGCTGAGCTATATGCTTTGCCCCAGGGTCTCCTCAGGGCCACAGGCAGTACTCTCTGCAGGAAACTGCTTAAACTCAGTACTGATCAAAGTGTGGCTGTCTAGACTCCAAATCTTTTGCCCATTTGCTTCTAAACAAGGTCAAGATAACACGCTGAGTGCCAGCTTCTCCTTCCAAGAGGCCCCAGGGAAGAGACCTCTCACCACAGTATCGCATCTTGCAGTTGTGTACCTGTGCACTACACACAGGGCATGTAAGAAGTGTCTATGAGCAGTATGTTACACGATCAGCAAGTCAGAACAATTTATTCCTAACAAATCTAGATGTAGCCACTGGACAGGTTCACCCAACGTTTAATAAAGCTGGTGCCTGATGCAATATATGTCTGCTCAGAAACGACAGAGATGTTAGCATTTGGAAGAGATTTTACTGTGAGACAATATAAAAGTCCATAAGCTGTCAACTGAAGCTATTTGCTTCACTGCTATCAGGGCTGGGAGGGTACAGCCAGAGGTGACTCTGCTCTGAGCCTGCTCTGCAGGCAAAAAAGACCTTTGCCATCATTGCCTGCCAAAAGGGCAGCACTGCTGTCTGGAGCAGATCTCGCCTGTGACCCATCTGTAAAATTCATGTCTAAGAACAAGGAAACCAAAGCTTCATAGTTTCACTGATTAGGGGATTAGGGGATCAGTTTTCCTGCTTTGTCTGAGTTCTTTCTTCAGTGAAGGGTCAAAGAGTGCACATAATTCCACACAGTGAAGCAGAAGGATGGGAAATGGGGTGTTGCTCTGTGCTGGGGAGAAGTTACACAATGTAAAGGAAAAGCATTTTGACTCTGTTGACTTTGACTTTGGACAGAGTGAGTGATTTACCATATTTCAAATTTTCATTTAGATTTGAGACTAACAGATCTTGGCATCTTACCTTCTCTCACGGGTATATCCCAGACTCACTCAATCCTTGGTGTGAAGGACTATCCTGGAAAAAATTAGTCATGTTGAAGGGTGAGTCACTGCCCTTGCTCCTTCAGATGATGGGATGTGTTCAGTCCCTATGGAAATTATGGAGGAATGCACCCTCCCTATTAATGGGTTGAGCAGAAGAGCATCCCAGCCAGCTCTGAAAGGCTGATACAGACATAACAGCACTGGACTTTGAAATTTCTCTCGGTCTCATTCAGTTTGTGGCCATGTTCTGTAGGCAGCTCCAGTCACTGCAGTAACTGGAGGACCATATCATGAGCAAGAGGGAGCTGCCTCCCTGGAGCAGCTTGCAGCAAGATGAACACAGCAACAGAAGGTGGGGATACCATACTTGTGCCTGAGCAAAGACAAACTCACTCCTGATGGTTCAATGACACACAAAAAGAAAGGAAAGATTAGCCATGCAAGGCACCTGTACAGAAACAGTCCTTCTCCACTGCACTCACCATGACAACTGAGCTGTTAAACTAAAAGGCTGCTTGCGGAAACTGAGTTTGACTGGCCCTCATGCACTGAGGAGAAGCACCAAGCAGTATGACAACTGCTTGCACTTCCCTTGGCTTCAGGCCACAGAAGACTCTAAAGTAAATGAAAGCAAATTAGGAAGAACATGAATGTCCTGGCTGCCAATGTGCTGTGTACAGGTTGCTTGACACAGAGAGAGCAAAAGGAAGCAGGGAGCAGAGTACTACAGGGTTAGCAGTTGCCATCTGCTAAGCATTTTGCAAGTGACTGCCCCCAGGACTGGATCTTTTTGTGAAGATGAAAAAGAAAAGGTGAGTGAGTTACCAACAGGAGAAAGCAAGGAAAAGACTAAGCAGCAAGTGAATGAGGCAGAGGAAGTTGAAGTTAGTTCGTGGGGTAAACTCCCCTCAGCAGCAGTGGGAGTCTGGGAGGTTTGGGTTAGGCAAAAACATCTGCAAGTGAGTAGCGGGAGAAGCAAACGCATGGAAGGAGATGGAGTGAGGGGCAGCAGGAGAGCAGGGGAGGACTCTAAAGGGCCGTGCAAGGTAGAAATCTTTCCTTCAGGGGTCGCAAATCACAGTTACAGTGGCTGGATTAAGGGGACATACCATGTAAACAGAAGTGGTTTATCCAAAGAGCACACCTCTCTGCTAAGATAGGAGGCAATTTTTAACCTTGGCAGCTGCCTTACCCTGTCTCCCCAGCAAGAGAGATGAAACGTGATGGATACAGTCTTCAGCAATGCTAAGGGCCATTTCTTGTTTAGTTAAAGCTCCTGACTTATTCAATGACAGCAGGAGCCCAGGAAAGAGCTGCTCTGCCATCCTCCCTCTGTAGGTCACAAGTTTAAGGCTTTAGTATTGCCATCTTTTTTTTAAACACTGAAATATCCAGGCTGGACACTGTGTATCCTTCCCACCGGCTGGCATTCTGCAGCAACAGCCTCATTTGTATTCTGTCTTTGATCTGGGAAAAAACCCCATCACCCCACTCTGCATTGCCACAACTAAGCACTTCCCCACTGTGATACAGAGGTTGCCAAACAGTCACGCTAAATTCAACATGTTCCTGCTACCATATTTTATTCATACTGATGGTCTGTTTCACAGTGTGTTCCCAAAGATTTCCTTTAAAATTTAAGCTCCAGACTTCTAACAAAATACATAAAGCAAAGTACCTTTTTCTATGTAGCTGTGCAATGAAGCTGCCTCTCCTTCAAGACTGATCTATCGGATTTCAGGCCGGGTTGGTGTTTTTTTCTCTCAGGCAGGGCTTGAATATCTTCCTGTACAAAGGGGAGATTTGTGACTTCTTAAGGAGTTATTGTCTATAAAGTCCTGCTCCTTTTCCAGTTAAAAATGAATTTTGGGCTGTGGAGAAGTTTTGGACTGGACGATCCCATAAACGTGAGGCTTCCTCCAAGGCTGTATTCATGAGTGGACCCCACCAGGACATGCAAAGTCCCTGACACCATAGCAGCCCTTGGGACCCTGTATTTCTTCATAAACCCCATATACCACTTCTGTTGGGGTTTATAGTATACACATATACCATAAACCCCATAACCTCTTCTGTTGGGGTTTATAGTCTCAGTGGGCACTCCTGGATGGATTTTTGCACAATAGCCTTTTCCTCACACTCTGATTTTGTTTGTGAAAGGAAATTCTCCTAAACTGAGCCGGTAACTCAGTAGAACGTTGCAGGGAATCTGACAGCTTTGTGGGCCAGAGCCATTTGTTTTGTAGGGCTTTCCTTTGCTATCAGCAAGTCCAGGATTTCACCAGTGGGTCTGGGCAGAACTTGACGGGAGCATCCTCCAGGTACAATAAAGGCTTTGTAACATTCGGCCCCAGGCTACATGAGCTATAGCACTCTGTCCCATATTGGATACTCCAGGGAGTGGGAAGTATCTGGGCTAAACTAGACTCTTTCTACAGCCCACGAGGAAAGACAGGATCTCCAGGGAATGGCTAACAGCCTCCTATACATGTTTTAGGGTAGGAGTACTCACCATCTGAAACTCCCTCCATCGTGTCAGAGAGATGCAGGCAGTGTTCACAGCGGGCACCACTACTTTTCCAATACTCACACTGATCGAGGCAGATCTATCCGTTCTTTCGCGGGCAGAGCAAAACACCCGGGGAGAAATGGAGAGAACAGAAACATCAGCTGCTGGCAGCGACCTGCTTCAGGAGCAGCAGGCCAGAAAAGATGCCTCCCCTTACCCTGCATGAGAGGAAACTTGAATTTCCTCTCACTGACTTTGTTAGCAACTGCTTTTTGAATTTTTACTGGCATCAATGTGAGTCCACCCTTGGTGCCATGTACACTCTCTGTGGTCATGAGGTTGAGCACAGCTCCATGAGTGACAGTGCAGTCCAGGGATGGCAAGGAAAATAAACTGGGAGCCAAACAAGGTCATCAGGGCAGGTCCAGTGGCAATAACCGCCTTCAGCCAGAGTCCAGTGATGTCCAGGCAAGAGCAAAGTGGCAAGGAAGGTCTGAGGTCAAGCCAGGAACTTGAGCCACTGCAGTCCAAGGCTAGACACAATATACACTTGGCACAGCTCAGGCAAGAGCTAAGGCTGAGAGGCTGAGCTTCAGTGCTGCTCCAGAGCCAGTGGGTGGTGGAGGTGCAGAGAAGGCTGGTCAGGGCAATGATGGCTTGCTTCCTGATAGCCGTCGTTTCGGGGAAGCCTGAGAACAGCCTTACCCCTCAGCTGGTAAAACACTTCTAACACTTAGCCATAACGGGATTTACCCTCCGACATTCAGCTTTCTAATTACCACCATACTTTACTCTAAGACCTCTTTCCCTCCCACTCTTCAACGTTATGTGACTATCAATAGCCTCTCCTGCGAGGAGCTAAGAAAATGATATTACAGAATGCTCCAATCAATGACTTGCAAAGCAGTAGAGAAAAGATGCTCACTGCCAGTTTCTCTTCTCCCACCAGAGCCTCCCAGGCAGCACCAGCTCCCCAGCTCGGGCAGCTCAGCCACAGCTATCATTCAGTGCGAGTCACAGATGTGATTTTGGCAGGAAAAGCTGAAACAGCAGAGGCCTTCTTGTCACTATCTCTGGACAAGCGCAGGAGAGGCAGAAATGGTTTGTTTAATGCCACCTCTCATTATTCCTGTCACTTTATGACTCATTAAGTGTCCTAGTTTTGTAACTAACTCCTGCTGAGCTCGACATTTGATACACATTTATGGGTGGCCTGTTGGCTGAAATAACGATTGGACTATTCATAATTCCCCTAACCATGTTAACTCCTTCCTTTGTGTGCCAGGCTTCCTTTAAACAATGGTAAGATAAAGATACTGGGGACTTTAGTTCTCAACACAGAATGAATTGCATTTATCTGGACAATATTAATGCAGCTACATGCTGCATTTAGATGTGCTTGTTCTAAGCCAATAAACTTGTCCTTATACCTTTAACACTGCTCCCCTTCTGTATTTTTACCATGAATGTATGTATGCAGATGAATGACTGCTACTGATTCACCTCAGAAGAAGGTCAGCAGCACACACATCAGTATTCATACACTTGAAATGACCCTTCTTGCCCATTACAGGTGGGAATTAGAAGTAAGAGACCTCTGTTCAGAAACCTCCTTGTGTTCTGAATGATCTTGTCAGCTTCTCCCTTGTTTTCCAGCTTGTTTTCTTTGCAAAAGGTCAGTAAGAATTCAAAACAGAGCCCAGCAACAACTGTGTCACCCTGACAACTGATGCAAACATGGCAACCATGAGCACTCAGCGCAAGTTTGACAGACACAAGTATTTTTTGAGATGACAGCACATTTAACCTTTGTCTTCTGAACGCATCATGCACAATAACTTCAGAGATAGGTAGACAGGCCTGTGATTTAGGTAATGTTTTCTTTCATTCACTTAAAGCACAATCACTTAACACAGCCACTCTGAAAAGATGTGACTTTGTGTATACAGCTAAACAAATCCAGCCAGTGTATATTTGAGAGCATGACTGAAAAGTCACCCACAAAATCACACAGGTCTAAACTGAAGGCTAGGATCTTGGGTTACTTTGAACTCAAGGTGGAAGTTATTTGCAGCTTCAACCAAAGTGTGCCTGATTTCAGAGTGATTTCGATGGGAATGCTCTCAAAAATCCAGTGGTGTGTAGGACAGTATTCAAGATGGCTTTGTACTGGGTCTGGCTGGGATGGAGCTGACTTTGTTCACAGCAGCCTTGCAGCTGTGGCTAGGATGTCCTATACCGTATGATGTCCATATGCTCCGAAATAAAAGCTGAGGGGAAAAAGGATGATGGGAGGACATTTGTGATGATGTCACTTGTCTTCCCAAGCAACTGCTACATATATTGAGGCCCTGCTTCCCAAAAGTGGCTGGACATCTGCCTGCTGATGGGATGTAGTGAATGAATTCCTTTTGATTTGCTTCTGTATGCAGCTTTTGCTTTTCTTTGTGTCCATTTCACCCCATGAGCTTTTTCCATGTCATTGCCCCACCCCAGTCCTTCTGAGGAAGAGGAGGGAGGGAGAGAGTAGCTGGGTGGATGCCTGGCAGCCAGTCAAGGCCATCCTGCCACAGGGCTCTGGACACAGATTAATTTTCTTGCCTGATTCTATTTTGATGACTGCTGTTCAAAATTAAAACAGGTGATGGAAACTTCAAGGGCATTTTTGTACGAGAATGGTCATTTTGATTCAATACTGAAACCCCCAAAACATTCAATAATCTTCAGTCCTGATTAAAAAGAAGAAAAACACTTGGGGTCTCACCTTCTACGTCTCAGTGTTGGAACCCACAAGGACATGGTTTATGACAAGCTTATTGTAGTTCAAGTCTGTGTTGCCCTAGGGAGAGTGGCCCCACTCTCACTGGTGCCTGTTTTATACTCCTTCTGCTTGTCTTAAGTCAACACCAGCAGCTGGGAGAAGAGCCAAAGGAGCTTCATGATCTGGCTAGCAAAATGAAGAATAAGAAGGGTCTTACTCTTTCTCTCAAAACCTTTTGTTTCACAGGAGGTTTGCAGCAGCAGCAAGGCTGTGTTCATCCTGCCATAGTGTGCCCCAGAAGGAGCAGATGACGCCGGAGGTCTGCACAGAAGTCCAGTTTGTCACCACAACATTTCTCACTGTGCACAGCAGTTCCTGTCAGCAGGGAAAAAAACAATCACTGATTACAGTCTAGTGCCTTTGACTGCAGTATTCCTGTCTTTGTCCTGCATCGTTTTATGCAAGGTTTAGACACTGACTACTGGCTTATCAGGCTTCTGCTAAATCATGGTGTTTTAAAGTTAGAGATATGGCTGTTATGAAACAAATCAAATGCACAAAATCACCTCTGGAGGAGTGAAAACAACAGATTGCAATGCACAGGCTTGAGCATCAGAGAGCATGCTTCCCTGCAAGGAATCTTGTTATTCCCTTACCCCATAAAACAAGTGACCCCATCTCTTAGAAAAGACTCCCTGTGAGGAACTAGATTTTTTGGGAGGGAGGATGAGTTGGTAATTAGAGACAAAATGCAAAGGGTTTTCAGCATTGTGGCTGGCTGCTCAATTTCTAATACAGCATGTTACTTGTGAATGGAAATGTAGATCTGCACCTTCTGCTTTGCTCCCAGTAGAATTAATTTCAGCACTGTTTGCATGCCAAGCATGCACACTCACAGCTGAGAGCTTCAGGGACAGGAAGAAGGCAGAGCCTGGACATGCACAGGTAAGATTGCAAAGAGTCTGCACATGCGTGTGAGCTGAACACCACAAGAGCATCTTTGCTCCTTCCCACAGGAACTGTCCCACACCATTACAGACACCTCTCAGGACACAGCAGATTGGATTGTTTCAAAGTCCTTTGGGAGATCTGCAGGGACAGGAGATTTGTTTCCCACTCTGTGGTGGAGCAAAGAGGGGAACATCACCGAACTCCCACAAAGCAGCTATCTCTTTCCAGTACACAAATCCAACCTGCATCTCTGTTCCTGCTGGGATCTCTCTGCTTCTATGCTGCATGTGCCACTTACTAAGAAGTAAGAAAGAGCAGGGAGGATCAGCTTTTAAAGGAGCAGGCCATCTACATGCGGGGAAACACAGGCTGCCAAGTCTTTGAGAACCCTCTGAGATGGAAGTACCACAGGAGAGCCGCACGGCAGTGCTGCTGGTATATGTACTGTGCTGCCAAAGTAGCTCTCCACATGCCACTTAAGGAGGGAGAAAATCATGGAGCTGGAGACACAGATCTCGCTAAATCCAATGGTCATAAACTGGGAAAAGAAGTAAACTTCCTTCTTCCCAAGCTGAAAGCCCTGGGAAACAAAGGAACAGGGCATGCAAGCACTTCCTTGGGAGCTGACAGCGAATGAAGCAGCTTGGTTTTCAAGTGGATTTGCAGCCGCTTGTTTGTGAAGAGAAAGAGGATGGAAAAGTTAGAGAAACACCAGGAGAGAGCTTCTGAGAGGACTGTGGGCTTGGACTTGAGAGAGGGAAAAGCACTTCTCGCTGCGGGGGTCTGCTCAGGGGTGTCCAACTTGCATTTCATCCTGCTAGAAACACGTCACAGAGCCCCAACTCCCAATTAGCTGCTCAGACCAAAAGGAGATCATCTATTTTCCGAGTGCTCAGGCAAAAGACAAGTGAAAGCACAAGAAGCAAGGCAGAGCTTCTGCCCCATTATTCAGTGCCAAAGCACAGCATATTAAATAAAGCCAGCAATATTATTTTGTGTGTGCTTAGGAGCAAGCTGTAATCCCTCATCCAACATTACCCGAGTCTGTAGAGTTACCTCAGGGTAAATGAGGCCATAACTATATACACACAGCCATTAACATATCTTTTGCCAATCAGAATAGCTGCCATCATTGCTTTGTACACTCAAAGAAGAAAAAAAAAACAGCAGAAAACTTGTTTTATTGTCAAGTTGGTTTCCAGCAAGACAACCGGTGTCTTATTTACTTCTCTGGAGAACAAAGCTCTTAATACCAATGAGACAGAAACATCCTGAAGCCAAAACCGTAAGGCCAGAGCTTGCTTTCTTCACCACATCATCAGATGATTTCTGACGCTATCAATAAAGCTTGTCAGAGTGGTGAGCCACCACACGGTAACCCTGAAGGTCCTCTCGTGGTTTGCCCAATGAGCTCAGCCTTGGTTAACAGATCAAAGAGGTGATTTCATAGAATCCCAGACTGGTTTGTGTTGGAAGGGATCTTAAAGCTCATCCGGTTCCAGCCCCCTGCCATGGGCAGGGACACCTTCCACTGGAGCAGGATGCTCCAAGCCCTGTGTCCAACCTGGCCTTGAGCACTGCCAGGGACGGGGCAGCCACAGCTTCTCTGGGCACCCTGT
>JAOEHY010028075.1:0-53595 GCA_025447955.1 Psilopsiagon aurifrons | reverse complement strand
CAGGGGAAGTTTAGATTGGGTATGAGGAAGAAATTCTTTACTGTAAGGGTGGTGAGGCACTGGAATGGGTTGCCCAGAGAAGCTGTGAATGCTCCATCGCTGGCGGTGTTCAAGGCCGGGTTGAACGAGCCTTGGGTGTCACGGCTTAGTGTGAGGTGTCTGTGCCCATGGCAGGGGGGTTAGAACTAGATGATCTTAAGGTCCTTTCCAACCCTAACTATCCTATGGTTCTATGAAATCTTTGCAGTAAACCATCTTAGGAGAAAAAAAAAACAAAACAAAAGAAAAAAACCCCAGAGTTCTGAAGGTTAAGAATGTACTAATCTTTACCCACTTTGGCAATACTTTGCTGCACTCATAAAAGAATTAAAACAAGCAAGCAGAAAAGATACTGTGTGAAAAACAGCATTACTTAGTCCTACATAAACTGTGAACCATAAATTAGTGACTCAGGACTTTTCAGTTCAGTATGATTTTTTATGGAAGAAAAATTTCTGGTTTCAGACCAAGAATCTTTCAGCTACTTAAAATATATCCCTTACTAAGAAACTAATGGTGATATTTGCCTTAAACTGTGCCAGGACAGAATTTTAAGTCCACAGAAAATTCTGACCTAGCCTTTGATGGACGCAAAATCCTCTCAAAGATGGGCACACAGACGTATCATGGTCTCTACCTCCTCACTGATTAAACCTGATGGATGTAACTGGGTAATACAAACCCAGGAAAATTCAGTAAGAGCAGCAAGCCAGACCATTAAGAGAGCTAACTACAGAATAACAGTGTTAGTGGAATCAATACAGTCATGAAAGACTAACTGATTTTTCATTAATCTTAAATATATTGTCCAATTAATTCTAAGATATATTCCTAATTACTTTTTTCTATGTTGAGTTTTAAAAGCAATCAGTTTTCAGAAAAAGAACTACTATTGAAAACAAGCCTCCCTTGCATTGCCTACACACATTTTCTGATTCACACTTGCGGATAACAGCAACATTTACTATGAAAATTCAGGCAACTGTAATAAGCCTTCTATAAGAAGCACTAGCTTTTCCTCACTGCTTGTTTATTTACAAAAATGTAGTACACATAGACTTCATAGGTTTGCCTTGAGGGCTGGTTTCACAATCAATTTAACCAACATTAAGTGCAAGCTGCAGCTGAAATCTCTCTCCAACTGCATCCCCATCCCAGTCAGACTGCATCATCGCCCTCAGGCCAGACTCTCAATGTGTACCTGATTAGTTGATCAGTTCTCTGATCCAACTTGTGTGCAGCCACACCAGCAATGTTGGCACATGGAATGTCTGTGGCTGCCACTTTTCAGGGGATACACATACAGGCATATAAAAAACAACCAGGGAATCATGGACCTACAAAACCTATCCACCAGCTTATCGCAAAATAGCACGGAAGTCAGCAGATGTTGTGGATAATAGTAAATGCTATATAAAACTGTACATAAATTGCCATATATGCCATTCAGAAAATGGTATCTTGATTTTCTTTATATGCCCTCTACATCAGCCCTAAAATCCTTTTACAGAAAGTTCAATATTGCGTGCACAAAAATATTACTTAAAACCCCCACAGGTCTTACAAAAGATCTCTCTTGTTTGCGTCACTTGAAATTAATTAGCCAAAGTCAAGATTCTAGATGTCCTCTTCTCATAAAGTACCAGAAGTTTCCTTAATTGGCACACATCAATGGAAATTCCTTTTTAGTCTATTACACAGCCTGTACTGGGTCACTGAAACTATCCATGGTATTGCCGATGTAAGTGTTGAGCCTTTACCACAACAAAAATGCACTGCAGTTCAGCCCTGATATATTAAGGCAACAGCTACTAAGTTTAGCATTATACAGAAATTCAGACTTCAATAAACTGATAGGACAGAAATCAGAATTGTCAACATTCAATTACTTGTTTTCAAGAGTACAGCACATGGATGTATGATTAAAAGCCAAAATAGATCTTAATCATATAGCAACACACTACAGTGACTCACTGAATATAAATGTCAACAAGCGATCTCAGTAAAGTTAGTTTATTTTTAGGATGTTATTCAGGAGCAGCTGAACACAAAAGTGAAAGAAAAAGATCAAAGATGAGGTTCTTTGCTAGCTAAACATGCTTATCACAGGATGTAGTGGAAAAGTAATGTGGTTTACCAGATAAATTTACATTAAAAACCCTTGAAACATAAAACTCACTGATCAGGATAAAAGTCTCAGAGAGAAACAATTAGTGGGGAGAGCCTGGATTCCCCCATACTTTCTAAGCTAATAAATGTGGTCCTTGATATCAAATAAACAGTAATTAACAAAACAAGGTCTTTAGCAAACAGACTTAATTATTACAGATAAACTATACAACCATTCACTACAGCAGATTTGTGCTGTTTGTCAAAGAACATATCTCTTGAGCAAATAAAGAAAAAAAATTCAACCTCCAAAAGTCTTTCAAAATATTCCACATCTACAATTTTAGTGCCCCTCCTAAAATCAGCAGCTGGCTAGAAATACCACGGCAAAAATCAAATGTAAATACGCCTGACAACTATTTACAACATGTTGTGTACAACTTGAGCTATTTTACCTTCAAAGTTGACATCTACAGGACTTTCCAGTTAATCGAAAACTTCTCATAAGACTTCTACATCAAGCCCTGCCAACCTGGCTAATTTTGCTATGCTATGTTAAACACAATGGGGGGGGAGAAACACTGTCCTCCCTCCAACTTGAGGTTTTTTTGCTGTTATCTACTAATACAAAACAGATAAAATTGATATGACTGTAGTCTTGATGTTAACAGTAAAAATTAAAGTAAATCTTTAAAGAACATGACAGCACCTATGGTGAAATATTCCTAGGTATCCCCAATTAGCTTGTATTTTGAATATCATAGACACATCTGTAAAAACCTAGCACAGTTGTACCTTGGTATCAGAATCACACAGCAAGAGAAGCTCAGTCTTCAGTCAAGACAGTTCCCATATCCAGTATATTCAGCTATAAAACTGAAGTTTAAGGAAGTGCTAAATATATCCTTCAGGAAAACTCAGCAATTTGTTTCATCCTCAGATGTTAATTTCCATTTTATTCTGGATACTCTATTTATCCAAACAGTAAGCCAGAACTGTTGCCATTACTATGAAACCAGCAGATTTCAGGCAAGCAAATATGAAGAACAGTAAAAAACACAGATATACTGCTGTGTAAGATACTACAGTGTGCCTGGATAATGAATAGGATCTGCCATTAAAAAGAGAGAGCTACAATAAGGTAAAATTGACATGTTAAGTATTTTTTTGCCATTTCTTTTGCTTACTAATGCATAGGAAATGGTATATGCTAAAAATTAAATTATCTGTTCTGATCATTTGATGATAAGATGCAACATAAAACAAACAAACAAACAAACAAAAAACCCAGACCTCTAAAAGCAGAAGGAAGAAGAAAGAACAAGAAGAAAGAAAGTTTATCATAACATACACTCTTTAAAGAATGACAGACTCTTTAAGTTATATGAGTTATATATTAAGCTTTAAGGAAAGCTCCCAATTTCAATTAAAAAGCATGACTAAAAATAATCACTCCTGGGAAAATTACACCAGTTGAAAAGAGATTGAAGTGTACTTAGTATTAAACTAACAGGTTTGGCACATGACTGATGCCCCAAACAAGCATTTAATAGGACTTCCTGCTCTTGAACATACCCAAAAGACTGTAATACATATGACAGTTCAAATATAGCCTCCTTGTGTTACATTTTACAAGGCTGACACTGTAAAGAAAGTTACAGAATAAATTCTGTAGCAGCCACTAGTCACAAATTAAGTTGTTTTGTTGGGTTTGGGGTTTGTTTGTTTTTTTTTGCTGGTTTTTGTTTTGTTTTTTAATTTCTTGGCCTCTTGATCATAAAGAACCACCTCATCTTAATAGTCCTTTAAATCAGTCAGTTTCCAGACTGGAAGGAGTAACACACCTTCCCTTGAAAGCGAGACTGTCACTCTATAACTACTTGCTGACAATGCCTTTGCCAACCCTTCCACACTGGCAGGAGTCAAGGCACCTTCAGCCCAGGCAATGTAACTCCATTACTATGTCACTAGTGTCAAGGTAATGAAACTTTTCCTCTCAGCCAGGTCATCAGCTTAGGCACAGTTCAACACTGTTGCATTTTAAAGAAGTGCAGAGGTCCCATGCCCAGACAACCTGCTGAGTTGAGGCAAAATGAAGTGAAATCTGTCTGGACTCATCCATACAGATAAACCCAGATGCACAGAAGGCACAATTTACAGTTACATCAAACAGCAAAAGCCATCCAGGCAGGAAGGCTTTAGAAAATCCACAGCAGTATCATTACTATTCTCTTTCCTACACCATTTTACTAGGGCAATGGTATGCAGAAGAAAGTTAAAAATATGGTGATTGCCTTGCTCTTTGTTCAGGAGTACAAGAAACAACCCATACTCCATATCTTGATTTTGATATACAGGGGTGGTCACAAGGTATTGTCCTCTCAGATGAAGAAAGGCTGGCCTAGCCAAACTATCCTTGGTGTGCTCCTCTTCCTGCGAAGTTTGGTGTTCATCTCCCCCTGGTGGGCTATGTACAGAGAGGGGAAAATCTGCTCCACCTTGAGCAGCTCCACCTAGAAATCCCCCTCTAGAATCAACATAACTCCACTCCTCTTCATTATCAGGAAATCCTCACCTCAGACGCACCAACAGGCAAAACCAAAAATACCATCTAGAGTAAATAATTTCTGAGACATGAGTGTGGCCAGCATATGTCCAAATACGCAGGTGTAGCTCTCTTGCTCTGGAGCTCACTGTATTGAACACTTGTAAAAACCCAATTATTTTAATACATATACACAGATTTCTCTGCACTTACCTGCTGTGGCACTGGAAAACAGAACTAGAGTTCAGTTTTTACTTGGACAGGATGGAGTGGAATAAGGTATGAAAGAGTATGTGTAATTATTATGAACAAACATATGAAATCTGAAACAATAACTCCTGAGAGTATACACACCCAGAATTCCTAAATCACTCTTATGTTCTTTGAAAGATGCCAAAATACCATACTGCTACCACTGTCCAAATGCAACAGAACACTTCATCAACTGAAGTGCATAAAGACAGTGAAAAACAAGTCAGTCAACCTTTCTTGGCTGATACTAATATTAAGCTTTGGTCAGCAAAGCCAAAAGATGCTCTCCATGCCAACCTCTAGACCTACTCAACACAATCCATCTTATGAATTGCTGCAGCTCTCTCGCTTTTATACTGAGCATTTCTTTCTCTTTACCGCCAAATGCTGCCCAAAGATTTCAGGAAATGGCAACTGTTTGGCATTTGTTCTGCTCTCACCCAGCTACTTCCAAAATTCTACTTTCAAAGTATGGGTGGCACACTTGCGAGTAATTCTCAACTAAGGCACATTTTAACATACAGTAGAATCCTACTTATATTCTGCACTTTCTAGGCCCCCAAAATTTAGCCATGTTCACACAGTAGAAGAACATACAGCAATGTAGACAATGTAGATGGATGAACTCCTTCAATATCAAACCACATCTACCAGCTACATTGCTTCATGCTCACAAGTCACCATGGTGAACAGATAAATGAAAAGATATGTTTCCTCCCCAGTCAGAGTTAGCACAAGGTAAAACTTGCCACCATAAACTTTCAGGGTGACAACTGCTTTGTTCAGTACTTGAGAATTCCTAGGTACTTACATTTTACTAAAAATACACTTGAAGGTACTACATATAGGCAATATTAAACACTTTATCTCAATGTGTCAAGTATACAAAACTGTTTAACATTCTAAAAACTTCACTCCATCATATCAAGACTTTGTAATTCTTCATAAAAGCTAACTCTGTCAACATGGAGGAAGGAGAAAAAAGTGTGCATATAGCACAGAAATACAGATCATGACTACTTTTTGGTTTTGAGACTTACAGATTTTTTTGCAGCCTTTGTTCTAATGTTCTAACTTAACCTAAGTCTGCTGATATGCTGATCAACCATCTTCCACACTAGCACTGGAATAAGTGTCCAACCTTCTTCAGCCTGAATTCACTGTGGGACACAGCAAATGTACTTAATTCATTGTGGAAAACAATGTTTTCACTCCACTTGTGAAAAAGTTCTGATTTAAAAGACATGTTTTCTTATATGTACCAAGGTACAGTGCCTTAAACATACCAGTAAAACTACCTAAACTACAGTTGAAAACACCCTGGAATTGACCAGTTTAAAGAATAAATTTGCAATAGCTATGCAGATGCATCTGCATACATACATGCATTATGCCGGTGTTTTCTTTAACAATATCAATTAAGGACCTACTTTCTTTGAATGATGCTTGGCTTTAATAGTTAGGTGGCTCTGAAGCTATCAAGCAATGCCTTTGTAGATGTGACTTTTTTCTTCCACTATGTATCACACTTCATCCATCTATTATCAATAACCTTCACTATAACTCCAGGTGGCAACTTGTGTTCTGAGGAACAAAGCAGTGGCATCCTGTTCCCAAATTATAGGACTTCTAAAAACCCAAGGTTGTTTCTCTCTGCTACCCCCTTTTTCAAATACTCTTGGACAGGTTGCCTATGGTTATTTCTACTCAAGTAAGGGAGCTCACCAATGACAGACTTTGAACTCACCTAATAAGATACTTCTAGGGATGGCAAAGTTCATGGATTTATTTCTTCAGAGGGTCACCCTAATCAATCTGCATTCCAGCTCATCTATTTCATAGCATCCTTCCTTGTTCCATTGCTCTTGACATCTTGCACACATTCTCATCTACTTTGAATTTGGACATTGCAGCAAATCTCATAACAGGAAGGCACACCTCTTAACATCCAGCTTTTATACAGTTAGATGGCTTGTCATCTTCCCCTGGCATGGGCACAAATGACAGAAAAACTCAACTTGCCACGTAGAACAGTGAGAATAAAGTTCCAGTGCTAATGTTTTTCTCAGCTGAAACACAGCCTTTTCACAGCTCTCCTGAAAGTTACTTTCTTTGTAAGGTACGTCAAGTATAGACTCGACTACCTTCTATTTAAAAAAAATCCAAAATCAGAAACCAAACCCCAGACAAAGCACAACAAACTAAGTTTGTGGCCAGAGTTAGGTAGCTATCTGAAATAATCCCAAACAAAGGATAACAGTACTATCAATCGCAAACCAAACCAAAAGAATTAGTATCAACCCTGTAGCACAGTACTCCCATTGTGTCTGCGGAACAAACTAAGGTATAGCTACTTGTATTTTTGTAAATGTAGCACTAACTGACCAAGTCTTGTATACACAAACAATACTGTTATACTAATAAAAGAATACATTGCTGAACCACTCAATTTTGAAAGAAAAGTGACTGTGACTCAGTATGAAAATCTAGACTTTTTCTACTTCTAACAAAGTTTTATGTAGTGATTACAACAAAGGAAAAGATTTTCAACAGGTTGAAAAATATCTCTAAAAGATACAGTTTAGAATAACAACATATATGCTCCCATAGGTAATAGTACAAAGCAGCCAGTGTTTCTAAAGCTTCAAGCAGTACACAGCTGAAGTATGTTGAAAAAAATAAATAAAAAGCTTTTGCAGCTGGATGGTCTGTTTTCCTTTGTTATTCATTAACAACTTTTGTGATCATTGGTCTGTGTCAATTAAGCTTCAACCAAGTTCCTAAAACAGAACTACTAAACCAGATCAGCACAACCAAGGGTTATATGGCTGCGAGCGGCCTTTCGAGCCAGTTGTTCTCCACCAGCAGCCCAAAGCCAAGCGCTCCATTGGGCTTATCTGAGGGTGGCTAATGTTCTGGGTGCTGGCAATGTGACTGCATCAGCACACCAGCTACTCTCCAAAGTGCCATCCCTTGCCAAGCCTTTAAAGGAGAGATGTGGGAGAAGACGGGGAGTGAAGGAGGATAAGGGAGGAGGGCTAAAGCTAATGAGAATTAAAGCAGGCTGTATGGGGTTTGCTGGTAATGGAACAATGAATTCTTCTGAAAGGTGCTTCTCTTTTCAGATGTATTACATACTGCATGTTCTTGCTGCTTGCACTTACCTGACTCACAAAATGCATTATTTTCATACCTATTAGAAGCGGGCAAGTCACATTAGTTAAACAAGGGAGGACAGACTTAGAAAGCATAACTATCCGATTTAAAATTTCAACTTTTTCACCTAGAAATTAATGTTACGTTAGAAATAACATAATTTGTATCCAATTAGCTTCCACCAGAAAAAAAAAAGACTGAAATTCATATTTTTTCCAATTAACGCAGAAATGTGCTATATTAGTTCCCAAATTAACTTTTTGTGGGTTTAGCAGTAAAATATATTGTATTCTTGCTTTCATCACTATTATCAGCAATAAGTAATTTTTTTACCTTTCTAGACCACAATATGCAAAACATGCCCCAAATTTTTGGATAAGATGGGCTCTCTTTTATTGTTATTTTTCTCAAGTATGGGCATCACTCTGACATAGCTTTGGATTTTTAAAATAAAATTTTATACTCAACTTTGACTACATTATACAGATTTTTACAGAGATGGTAACGCACATGACAAAATAAATGTGGAAAGGAAATTAATGTATTTTCTAGAACTATTTATAGTAATCCAGACATGCTAAACTGATTGTATTTCCTCCTATACTGAAAATGCACAGACAGCCGCCTATAAAAGAGGTGTCAACAACTTTCAACTTACATCTAATGCAAAAAATAACAGGTAAACACACTCATAAGTAAAGTAACGCTACTTGCAGTTTACACAGGGAAAGAAAACTTTACCGTGGCCAAATCTTGAAACCCACAATTTGTATAGGTAATCAGGTATCTCTGTGAAATATATTCACACACATGAACTTCTACAGTTTAGACTCATTTCCTTAAGAACAACATTTCACATTGGTATAATATTCAATGAAAGCACTTAAACACAAGTAAATTGCTGGCAACATGAAGTTGTTTTTTCATTTTTTTAATTAAAATAAGTTGTAAAGTGTAATTATAACCTAAAGTTTCCCTTAAGTATATGGAAACAGGCCAAGAACTAATGGTTTCTGTTAAGAAAAGTCTTACAAACAACATAAGCTGAATTATGAAGAGGGATAGCTAATACTTTGTATCATGTCTTTGGTAAGTTACACTTTTTCTATGACTACTTCTTCATTTTAAAATTTGTTAATTTTGGGGTCAAAAGAGCACTCTAATTTACATGGACAAATGAACCTACTAAACAGGCCACCTGAAATCAGTTAGTACAAAGTTAAATTAAAGACATACTTGGTCCCTCTCCCATTTCCTCTCATGTTAGAAGGCATTAACAGGATTTAGTTCCAGTATTTCTATCACATGCAATATTTAATGTCCTGAAACTCCCCTTTGTCAAAAGGGCATGATAATGGAAGATACAAACACACCCACACCCTAGTATTCTTCCAGTGAAGAATAATAAAGGGTACAGGAATTAAATGGTATGCTGAGACTGGAGCAGATACTCACTCTTTTTGCAGCCTTTTGCTACTCTGCCTACCTGCTGTTCGACTACTTGAGGATTTCCCCTGGAAGATCTCACAGGAAAATATCAAGAACTGTGGAGCTCTGCTTCACTTGATTAACTCCACATTTAGCTTTGAATCTTTTCAACTTTAATACAATACTGAATTTATCTCCAGTGCACACACTTTAATTGAGGCTATTCCTTCAATTCACTGTTCAAAAAGTCACTGGCAACAGAAAAGTATATACATATGGCCTTGCTGGAAATATTTTGCTCAAAAGCAGGTGGTGCACATGCGGTAAAGTTTTAGTACAATTGATCCTCCAATGCTAAAATAAGGACAGAACTAAAGAGTGGGGGGAAAGCAACCAGACACTCAGTTTACAATAAACTAAACAAAAAGCCTCCCCCATCTTCAAGGTTGTTTATTCAAACTGTATTTATTTGATGTATCTACGAAGTTTACATCTAGATCTAAAACATCCAAATACTTCCACCATGTCTATAGCATGAATTATACCCACTGGCATCAGAATCCAAGTTTTACCAACAAAAATAGTTGTATATAAACCCAACTTGGGAAAGTAGGAAGCAAACAGACATGACAGCAAACAACACTGAAGGTTTCAAGGGAACCTACAAACTGTTCCAGAGCATCTTCACCACACCTCTTAGTCAGAGTCCATCATGCTTAGCTTCAGGATGTATAGAAATACAAACAAGCAAAATGTTTCTATTTAAGAACAAAAATTACTTTGTATTAGTACACCACTAGAATGTGGGAAGTCTAAGAATACAGAAAGCTCTTCCTTTGGATATCTTTTTGTCCATCAAGTGTACCAACCAAGACTCTTCTACCTGTCTCTTTTTAACAAACAATCATAGAATCACAGAATCACAGAATCAGCTAGGCTGGAAAAGACCTTTAAGATCGTTAAGTCCAACCTTTACCCCAGGACTGCCAAGTCCACCACTAAACCGTGTCGCTGAGAGAATACATCACAAGCTAGTAATATCTAGAAGCACACAGGATTTTAACAGGTGACAAAAGTAAATGCACCTCAGGATATCTCTGGCTCTCCTTGACTAGCATTTCAGCATATTTCTAAAGCAGTGAGGGTCACACTGCTTATCCTGATTACCTGTACACTGTACTTCACAACTAGGTTTCATACACATCATTCGATTTATAATTCAGAATATGAGTTCCCAGCTAAAAGCTGTTGTTTTGGATTGAAGAAAGAGGGACAAAGACCATGTTACATTATGTTCTGACCTTCAGATGATTTCTGGAGTAATTTATATAGCATTTATCTTATTCAGTTATCTTAAAGAATACACTTAAGATCTTGACTTCTCAAATACTGCCTGCTTTTTTCATTTCAACACCAGTTCTGTTCTTCTGTATGGTTTAACAGCAGTAAAAAGCACCTGAGATGTATTTACAGAATAAAAGTAAAGGCGAAAATCAAACAATAACCCACAGCACACCAGGTATCATCTTCTGCTTGCAGCATGTCAGGGTAGCACATGGTTCAATCCTCTCAAAAGGGCCAGAATACACTACACTCTTGAAACAGTACATCAATAGATGAGTCTTTAGCACTCCAGATATTACATCAGAGCACTTGCGCTACTTAAGTCACACAGACAGACAACAAAATTAATTTTCAGTTTCTCTCCAGTTGGCAAAGGTAACAGAGGGTATACACCAGAGGTAGAATGGAAACAGAGATTTTTAAAGCAAGAGCCTCTAAGGGTGTGTTCATTTGCACCCCATGTGAAGTCTGATCTGGAGAGTCAAGATCAAAAGTGCCTAGACATGTTCTCACCAGAAATGCCTTAACTTCATAATTCATTCTCTGCACAAGAAGTTCATTGACTTTAGCTACAGAATGTAAGCAAACAGATGGCTTATGCTGCCAGGAATGTGCTGAAGACTTAAAGAAATATAGACCCAGAGGATTCAGAAGTTTCACTGGATGCAAGGGAGAGGATAGGAAAAAAAAGAGGGAAGGGAAGTAGTAAACAAGACCACTTACACATTATTATAGAATCATAGAATCCTAGAATAGTTAGCGCTGGAAAGGACCTTAAGATTATCTAGTTCCACCCCCCCACCCCCCGCCATGGGCAGGGACACCTCCCACTAAGAACAGAAAACAACACAAACATTGTTAGCTTTACAGGTGATTTGTTAAATACAGGCTGGAAAACAAAGCATTTCTTGCTCAAAAGTATCTGTTATGAAGGTCAGTGTGTAAGATGTACAGCTGAAAGATACCTGCTGACATTAAGCAGGTATCAGCCTGCACTGCTTAACCAGTAAAAGATATCACAAGAAACTGGGGGGAAGGAGGTTGTCTTTAAAAAGGATAAAGAGCGGACAAACACTGTTGCTCTATGGCCCTGATCAACTTTAAACCAACTTCCACAGCAGTACTGTGTGCTTCAGGTTTTAAAAAAGCAATATGCAAGCAAGTAAAATTTACAAAACATTCTATAATCTTAAGGTTTCCATAACTTCTTATAATCATACCTGAAATCAGAATATGCTGGATAGCTTTTAGTATTATTTTACATAGAAGAAAATCCCATTTCTTTCAGCAGTCAGTGTTGTCCGGCCCTGGGAGCCGGGGGCTCATGCCCACTGGATCACTAAGAAGCCAGTAAAAGGAGCACACACAAATAAAACACCCTGTTCCACCCAACAGCTGTGCCCGCAACACACCTCCCAGCAACAAAGTAGGGCTTTTTTAATCAGCTTCTGACAGATAATGAATGCTTTGTGCCTGTGACAAGTTGAATATCACCCAAAAGTATGATCCTCAATTATTTGTCCTGGAGTTCTCTCCCTTCCTTCTTTTACTAGATTTTTAATACTCCTAAAAAGGTAATTTAGTCTAAGAGCAAAGGCCTGCAAGTATAGATTTTTACTGCTGTTTTGAGCTATTTAAATTGAAAAGCATATTATAACAAACCACAACTCATTATCTTCACACAGTACACATACTTTGTTATCAACAAGATCAGAACGGGTATGATGCCTGGAAAGGCCTACTTGAAACAATAATCTAAAAAAGAAGCTGTCTCAGAAGCCACAAAATGCATTAAGGATCTAAGTTCATTAGCTGTTGCTTCTACACATGAACACAAGTGTCCTGGATGTGATCGGGAGGCAGCTTAACTCCTACCTCCCCTCGCCTTCCCCACAGTCTGTTTCAGGCATAATGAGCACCTTTTCCCTCAAAATTAAAATGGGGAAATGAGAACAGATCCCACTTTTCCCCTCACCTTCTAACTGGCCCACTCTAGAAGCAACGGCCCTGAGATTTGGTGCCTGTAGTCTAAAGGTATTCAAGCTTCTGATCCCACAGGGATCCTGGTCAGCCACACTTTAATTTGCTTGGGGCACCTTTTACCCCTTCTCCTCTTTTGAAGCTTGACACCCAAAAGGAAAAATTACCTGAGACAGAGGTGAAACAAATCAGAAGGAGTCTAAGCCTGAGGCTTAACAATTAGCAACACACTCTTTTCATACTGTTTTTCGGGGGGTTGTTTTTTTTTTCCCCTTTAGTCATTTCAGTTTGAGGGAAAAAAAAGGCAAGCTGGCGACACACACAGGCTAGGGAGTAGAGATCAATACTGCAGTCTCCTTACTCCCAGGTCAGTGCAGTTCAATGATTAATGCAATGTCAGAGAAGTTTCTACATCTTGCATTATTGCAGTGGAATCACTGTGCAGCCAGTATAAACAGTAAAGGTCCTCCTAACTGCACCGTTTCAGACTTTCATGCTAGAAGAGGTGCATCTGACTGTGCTAAGCCCATGCAGAACTAGATTTGCTGTCTTCCACTTCTTATTATGGATGAACGCTTGAATAAGCATGAGTACATACAAAATATATTAAATATATTAACATATAGTTATCATTACTATATTGTTATATTCATTAAAATATATATTTAATATATTTAATATATATATTTAAAAACATGCCATAACTACACCTTTTGTTTCTGAATCAAGTGGACAGATATGCTAGATGCATGGTGTCTTGATTCAGACACTTCAGCTTCAGAGTATACCAAGAATTCAAGCTTACTGCTAGTCTCTGCTTTTGCCAGTGCATCATTTTAGGCAAATATGCTCAAAACACACTTTGTAAACAGAATTTCAGAGATGTTTAATTCTTGGTTCACTCTTTCCTATTTTTTAAAAACACAGTGTACAACTTGCAAATTACTGCCGGTTGTTTCCTATGTCTCACCTCTGGTTCACTAAGTGGTAAAGCAGCAGTAAAGTTTTATAGGAGTTGGTATGTCCAACTTCAGTTTATATTCCACTGGACTCAGGATATCAAAAGCTGTTTGCACATCTCTTTATAATAGTGTTGACATAACTTGAAGGTCAGTGAAAGAAAGCAGTTCTAGTTCCCCCTCCCAATTTTGTCTCCTAATGAAGGGTGCATTGGTATGTGCATTTAATATCCATGTTTTAAAGATAATATTGCCTGCTTTCTGCTATAAAGCTTTGCTAATGCTTTTGTAAATCATATCTTCCTTAGTCATAGCCTTCTCCTTCTGCAAGACCTAAGGAAGAAATAATTCAGAAGAAATTATGTAGGCAAGTTAGACTGAAAAAAATAAAACTGACCAAAGAAATAACCATAAAGTCCTATTTCCTCCTTCCCCAAAAATTAACTTCCATACAAACTGAAAAAAAGGATTAAAATTAATCTTGTGGGGTTTAAGTTGTTCCTCACCCTTATTCACCCTGGAATAGTAAAACTATGGGCTCAAACTCTTTAACAACTGCAGTATATTGAGAAAAAGAGATTTAGAATGATATGATCTAACTGCAAATATTCTTTTGTTTTGCTTTGTTTTGTTTTGTTCCAGGAAAGGTCTGGTTCTTTGAATCATTTTAAGGAAGTATGCCCATTTTAACTGAAAAAAAAAAATATAAAAAGGATATAATAGCATATTGTACATTTTTAATCGTAGTCAAATCCTCAAATTCCTCATCGTTAATCTGGGTGTTACTGGAAGAGAAAAACCCACAGAACTCCACCAAAACAAATGAACCTCACCATTGACAACTTAATATTACCAATTGTGAGAGCTCACTCAACAGTTTGCAATTGCATTCTTATAGACAAAACACAAAATCCATACTCACCTAACTTCACCCAGACACCTGACAAAAAGACGAAGGAAATTAAAAAACTACACACATCTGCTGAGTGTATTTAAAGTCCTACATTTATCTCATCTGCTGGGACAGGGAAAGACAGAGAAACACTCACACTGTACATATATTCTTGAATTAAACTCACTTAAGCTTTTGAATGTTTTTCTTTCCATTAAAATTTTTGCCCCATATACAGTTTTTGTAGCAAATAACCACGCATAAATGAAGGAAACAATATACAGAATTAAGACTGACTACATCCTGTGATACACATGGTTAACTGCAATAACAGCAAAGCATGTGCTAACTGTTAAAGAAACAAAAGGCACAAATGAAGCAGCCCACTACTTCTACGAGGACTCTTCAGTCCTCTTTTACAATCCCAAAAAAGCACATCCCCATGACAATGGAAATAGCACTAGAATATTTTAATAAAAGGTATAAGAAGCACAAAGTGAAGTGATCACTTCACTTTGGTGGTCACAAAAATTATTGTATGGTATTTTGTGTATTACACAAAAAATTATTACTGTCTACTATTTCCCCAGCAATCATGGCCAATGCTGTGAGCAAATGCTTATTTTTGATTGAAGGAAGAGAGACTAATTTCAGAACTGACTCCACACAGCCCTCATTTGTGAGGGAAAAGCAGCATGAAAAAGCTGAAGATCATTCAGTCGTGCAAACAGAGATCAAAAAACACATTATATTTTTGGCACCACCAAAGATGTGTCATGGCAGAAGTGGATGAAATAGCACTGAAATACAAAACAATTGACTGGATAAATCACCTATATCCTTTATATCCTTTAATTTCTTTGGCCTTTACTGAAAGGTACTTGACCTAGCATATCAAGAAAGAGCAGCTAAAGAAAAAAACACATTTACACACAAGGTGACAGGCCATCTCCTCTTTGATAAAGAAAAGCCTTACACTTCTGTTACTACTTCATACTGAGGCCTATGACATGACTGAGTTGAAATACCTGTGAAACACAGGAAATAACTGTCTTGTTTCTTTATAATATCTAACTAAAAATAAACAAGACAATATATCTTTAGCAAAGCAATTTTTCTTCTTCCCCTGAAAAAATGTACAAAATTCATCTGCCAGAAATAAGGAGGGGCATGTGTAAAATCAGCTCAAAATAACATTTCCTTCAGAGAAAATTAACATTGATTAACATCTGTAGAAGTCTGACTCCAACCAGACAGGCAGTGATTGCATGGGATAATGACAAGGGCCCTCTTTACAAAGAATTATCATCTAACTATGCTGTAAATTGCTGAAAGAGGGACTTCAACCTGAATTTATCACTTGCCAGCATAGCAACTTGCACTCCTGCAACACATTTTCTAACTCTTGTGTTTCAGTTTAGCCTTAGGTGTTAAGTTCACCTTTTACATGAATATCAGACTTGGGCTAAAAATATATTTACATATCTTGAACTACTTTCTTTGCATCATAAAGCAAAGAAGCTTTTAATTCTATGAGATTTAATGACCAGCACAGACTGGGAAACAAAGTTTAGAGCAACACTTGAATATCCCTACTTTTACATTGCATTTTGCTATTTTTACTCTGTTTTACAATAAACAATCAGTATTTTCCCTTCTTATATTCCAACTGCAAATTGCTTTAAGAATGCTACACAGACCAACAGACTAAGGCGCTACTACAAGAGAGTAAACTACTATGTACAGGAGTAAAACTGTCAGAACCCAGATGTCAGAAGCAATCACCCTACTATATAAGCAAAGGTTAAAGAATACTATGCCAAATATCATGTCAGAATAGTCAATGTCCAAGAAACACCTTCATCTTTCCTGAGAATAAATTTCTAGCAGGAGCAAGGGGGAAAAAGGATTTTCTTATTTCAGCATATTCTACTACATCACTATTTGAAAGACTTAAAATCAGAAGGACCAAACCTCTCAGGAGCAGTTGCGAGACCTGGATATACTGAATGTGACTATTATACATCAAGTCAGAAGACAGTTAATACGAAAAACAGGAACATAACTACAACCAATATTTTCTTAGAGGGCTGGCAGCAAACTGCCAGATGCATGTGTGACCTCAAAACAACCTTTCGCCAGATGCCTCTTTAACCTCTTACAATTACATCAACTTCTAAAAAGTCTGGTACATTTTACCATTTTTCCTCCTTTGCTTATGCAAATTCAGATGATGTGCTTAAAAGACAGACTGAAAATGTTTGCTTCTGTGCATTTTTGTCTGTCTTGAAGACCACAAATAAAGCTCTTTAATACAGCAGCACATACCTTTTTTATTTTTTTCCTCCCCAGAATTAAAACTGCTGCAGAAGTTAAAGAAGTCTTCATCTGCTTTCTTTTCTCCTACCTTGAGGCAGTGTTCTAAACCAGGCAACTTTTTTAGATAACTGAATTAAGGGGGCAAGACAATATTCAACCAGAGGAATCAATAAATCCCTTTTATACTATTAACCATTTTCAAGTAAATAGCTTTTTTATTCCTAAAAAGTATGTTCTACACTTTATGTTGCAATCAGTAAAAGCAAAAGCAATGATTCATATTATTCAGATTAAAAAACGGCCTGTAAGTTAACACTTAAACAGGGGCATTTCTGCAAATTTTAAAATAAATTCACAGCATGGAAGCACCATGAATGTGGCCCAGGGGCTCAAGCCTCAGAAAGAAAAAAAAAAGAAGCAAGTGAAATGTTGCAGAATGAAAAGTAAGTAGGTCATCTATATTAAAGTATAAAAATGCTAACATCTGATTTGTGGCTGAAAGAACTGGTTTTCAGATCTAGAGGGGTACAAGTGACTAAAGAATCGCACAGTTCTTTTGTCAACAAAAACATGCTTTGATGAGGCATTAAAAAGAACGATTCCCTGTGCTGTACAGAATCCAAGAGGGAAAGAAAAAAATCCTTGAAGAAATATACCTCCTTATACAGCAAAACAATGAATTTCAGTTGTTCTGTAACCCAGTTCCTTTAATCTGCATAAGAGATGCTGACTGAGTTCACTCAACCAAATCACTACTGGCTTTCAGAATACAATCAACACATGCTTTTCAACAGTATTAATATAGCATGAAGCTTGTGCTCCTAATTATTCATGTTTTTGCATTCTGTTTTTTCCCCCTGCTGTAAAATATGCAAATTTACTTCTTTGTGTTATTTAGGTCCCACATGGGCCTCAACAGATCTGTTTGGAAGGAATTACAAGCCAACATCAAGATACATGCTGTCAACATTTCAAGCTTCATTATTTTTATTAGGTTGGAATGCCATTATAGATTTGATATTAGGCTTTTGAAAGCTTTTTATAAATCTTTTGAAAACCTACAGTCTAATAAAATGGTGTACTGGTAATTACTACTACTCCACTCTGCGTGTGTGCCTGAAAGGAAAAGCCCTGCAACTCTGGAATACGTGAGAAACCCCCATCTAGCGGTACTACTGAAAAATGCAGTTTGTTTTTGTGCAAAATTAGTACCCAAGAGGATTAGTTTGACTTCGTTACTGAATGACGGGTAGCCATTAACCTCTCTAGGCAACTAAGGATCAGTAACAGGAGAGGACTGTTTCTTCTGAATTCCTCCTCCTCCCCTTACAGTCAACTCTGACTGTAACACTCAATGCCCAAATGAGGTAGTAAAGATTTTTATGTGAAAAGCCCATAAAGCAGCACTTCAAGAAACAGGTCACTTAACACAGTAACTTCTTGGTGTGCAGCAAAAGTGTTCACTTACAGCGGCACATGATGATGCATGCATTGTTTAGATTAAAATATTAACAGATTTTTCCAAATCTCAGATTATCATAAAATTAGTATTAAATATTTTTAAACAATAACAACCTAATGAAATAGTGGGTTGATTATTTGAAAACTGCAATGTTGGAAATAACTACAGAAGCACTTACTGTTATATAAAAATAAATAATTTAAGCCCACTGATGCAGAAAATGAAAGGACATCGAGACACTGCTTTTTTTTCCCAACTGGCACAAAGCCGCATGCATTTCTTTAATGTAATAGTATATTTTAGAACACTGCAGCAGCCCAGCCTTCCTTACTAGCACCACTAAAAGCTCCTTAAATATTAATGGGAAAACAACGTAGAGATTCACAGGAATCTACTACACATTACTACTGACTCTCAGAAAACAAACAGCAGTAGTAACATTAAGATTTTACAAATCTCTTGATGCATTTAATCACTGAGGTGTGTATGCAGAGGGAAGAAACCAAAGAACTACTTGCATTACAATTATAAACTAGTATGGGGGTAGTCCTGTGATTTGGGAAGATCAGTATATTAAATTTCTCTTTTGTAACAGACTCATTTCTGAAGATCCTAAAATTGCGCATTTCTCTTCAAGCAAACATTTAAGGACTTCTTTGAAATACATGTAGAGATCTGTATTACTAAAATTGATATGGAAACAATATCTTGTAAGACCTTTTTACATACCGGTTGACAGTGCAGGTATCCCTTAATTCAAATACGCAATTTATTACCTCCCACTTCCACAATAAAAAGTACCCCAAAAACTATCTGCAGTGATCAGAAAATGTGCAGATGAGGCCCTTAGCGATATGGTTTAGTGGTGGACTTGGCAGTCCTGGGGTAAAGGTTGGACTTGATGACCTTAAAGGTCTTTTCCAACCTAGCTGATTCTATGAGACACTGAAACAGGCTGTCCAGAGAAGTTGTGTTCCAAGTCATGTTGGATGCCATGTTGAACAACATGATACAATGAACGATGTCCCTGCCTGTGGCAGGCAGATTTGATTAGATGATCTTTAAAGGTCCCCTCCAACCCAAACCATTCTATGATTTGACAATATTTTGGTTGTCTTCAAGCAAAATCCACTCACCACCCACCTCAGTGGAACCATCAGCACCACGTGATTGTCTGCAGTTTCTGACCTTCTTCTGACCAAATACACATGTGAAGCAGCACTGCCCAGTTTTTCAATTCCCAGCCTTAGACCGAGATTGGGATTACCAGCAGCATGCACCTTTGAGATATGATGTGAGATTTTTAGCTGCATGCCAAACCAAAATGCTAGCACTAACCTGTCTTTTTCTCTGTGGCTAGCAACAATAGGAATAGATGGAAGGCTGTAACTTATTTTATATTACAAAAGCCACAAAACATGAAAAGAACTACTACTCTTCAAGATCATCTAGCTCACAAAAAACTTCCTTGTTTTCTGAATACTAGCAATCAGAATGTTAACTTCAAAAAGAATTCATGATGACCAGGAAAATATTTTTCGTATTTCTCCAACTGATTCACTTATCAAAGCTGATCGCATGCATTGTGCGTAATTCGTAAGCCTCTTTTCCGTTTCCAGAATAACAGTTCAGCTTGCTACAGAACAAGGACCACTTTTACAGCTTTGTGAACAGATGAGATGATCTGGAATATCTGGAAAATAAGTGAACTTGCAGCTAGACATAAAAATGCTTTAGTCCCTGGTACAAAATTACATTTTATATTTATTTAGTAGAAAGTGAATTAAAATTCTATTTCTTGACTCCCACACATGCATTACTTGCCCCAAAAGCTAAAGTAAATAATTTCAGCTACCATGCTGCAAAGTTGTTTTTGTTGCTGCCATTGTTTTTATGAGTCATCTTTCTAGTCAAAGAACAGGCATTCAGATTCTGAAATTCTAAATGCATTTATAGTCTACAAGCAAAGGTAGATTTAAAATACAGCAATATATAACAGGACTTGGAGGAGTTATGACAAGAAAAATAGAAAACAAAAAAAAAAGAAAAGACCCTTAAGGTCTGACAGGGTGATATTTCTGATTTATTTCTCAATAAAGTGTTGAACCTTTTTCCTTCTTTTTTAAATACCAGATGATATAGAAAGAAATTTAAATGACTAAATATTGTTAGGAAAATCAGACTTAATTACCTACTTTTAATAGCGATGCTCAGTACTCTCACTCCATTACTGAAAGAAGTACCTTCTTTCATACTTCAATGAACATGGTATCAGATCCTTTCTGATAAGTCTCATTCAGACTTCCAGTAAGACTCCAGGCTGCCCTTATCAGGTACATGGTGTGAACAATCTTGTAAGTGATTTCTGACAGACAAGCTCTCTCGACCACAACAGTGGAAATCAGGCACAAGCGTCCCCCAAGGATGTAATTTTTCCTCTTCTTTCTCCAGCAAAGGAAAGCAAAGCATTTCTTCCCATGTCTGCGGAATATCAGTGAACTAGGCTTTTTGCTGTTATGTGCTTAGAATGAAAGACTGGGTTTAGGAACCAACTTAAAACATAAGTAATGAAATTCTCAATCCCCTCAAGATTGTTCACTGCCTACAGCAGTATTCACACTAATGGTCCTATAATTCTACACAGATTTGTTGAAGACATTTAGTACTGGTATTCTAGAATTTTTTACACCTAAGAAGCTTCAGAACCTCGCATCTGAGTAATAAAAGAAGTAACTAGCAGAATAGCTAGGTGCTGCAGTTTGTTGGGGTTTTTTTGGACTGCCACTGCTCCTAGACAAAAAAAGACTTCTAGATAAGTATCTGTGTAAGTGTTGACCTATAATTCTGCAACTGCATCCATCTAGCAAGACACTTACGTGCTCCACTGACAAGGTTGATGGCAATTCTTCTGCCCAGTAGAAGTTAGTTAAGATGAAACTACAGTCCATTTCCTAGCAGTTTGCTAAATTAACTTCCATATGAGAAAAAGATAAAAATAAGTAGGAATAAAATAAGAGGTGATTCAAGCAAAACTAATAGTTCTTAAGTTTACATTTAACAGGTTGATTTAATATGAATTTACATGAACAAAGTTTAAGTAGTCACTGACAGCATTTCAGGAAAAACTAAAGAAGCTAAATTGAATGCAGAAACAGGACCTGCAACTGTGGGACATAAGCAACGTTTGGCATTTGGGTGCAGATCTCTCTATTAGAGAATTTGAAACTCAAAATGGTCTCCAGACTTTTTTAGGGCAACAATGTGTCTCCTTTGACCCTTCCAAGACGCAACTGCTGAAGCGATTTGGTGTAGCCATTGAAACCAACAAATAAACAAAATCTAGTGAAAGGCAATCATTAAACACAACAACAGTCACAGATGTGAAATCATATTTGCTTAAATGGAAAACTAATACAAAAAAGCTTAAGTTCTCCTCAGAAGGAGTTCCAATAGTCGCTCATATTGTTAGATTTTTATAACCTAGAGGTTTTCATGCCTTGAACATGCTCAAGAAGTAGCTCTTAAATAAGCACTGTAATATTCCTGAACAAGTCAGTAAATCAGAACAGCAGAAGCTGAATATTGATGATGACAGATTTACAAGGAGGAAAACACAAATTTTCAAAGAGGAAAAAGAATCTGTTACAGCATGACAGCAATAAATTCTTCTGCACACTTCAGCCATCCTACAAAAATGTAAAAAACCTTGATTAAAGCTGCAAATTTAGCTAGCTCACAGGTGAGTACATTTCAGAGGGATTTCTGAATAACAAAAAGACTTCAAAAAACCCTGAACGGCCTAATTTCCATAAAACTAAGCAAGAATCAGATTTGGGGACAGAACACCTACCTACATTTGCCATGTGACTAGGAACACACACATACTTCTTGATTTCTATTAACAAAAGACTCTGGGGGTAACACTAAAAGGAAGGATCCTGAAAAAAAACAGTCCTTTATCAACTGCAATGAGATATTCTGTTCCCACATGTCTCATCATAAAGCTAGAAGCCTCAACTTTGAGCTTTCTTGTGTTGTAAGGACGTAACTTCTCCTCGCTCAGAGTGTGAGAAGAAAACAAGAACATACATTTTCAGTGCTCTTTAATAACAGTTTGTACCTACGTAAATGAAACTTCAGCTTTTTAGTCCAAATGACTAAAGCAGGAATATGAAGCTCTTCAGGGAAAATAAGAATTCTGAAAAAATTTTATCATGTCTTCTCTTAACATTTTATTCAGTCTATCCCCTCAAAGAAATTTTGATATTTAAAAGATGGTAAGAATCACCTCTTACCCACAATAACAAATCCATCTGCTTCTCTCTCGGGCACTGTCACTTTCTTTGAATCCTGGCTTTTCCGGAAGAAGCTGAACATAGCCTCCTTTTTTTTTTCCTTCTTCTTCTAAATCGTTACCTAAAAGGAAGATAAAACATGTTAAATATAAGTAAGATAACACAGCTTACCATGAGAAGGTCACACCACACCAAAGACCGCATACAGGGTGTTATAGCTTAATATTTATTACCAGATTTGAAATATCAGGCACTTGTATGTCAGACAGATCACTTTGTTGATGCAGCAATTCACTCCAATCGGCAAAAAGAGATCAGAATATAAATAGCTTTTCTAAAACGTTATTAATGGAGTGAGCCATTAAAAACAAACACAAAACATGAAACAAAGAAAACCTTCCACCTTTCTAAAGGAAAATGAAAGAAAAACACTCCCTACAGCATTTATCCTGCATGTTTCCTTATTTTTCTGCTACTTCAGAATCTTGTTACATAAACTTTCCCATCAGAGTTAGCTCTAATGCCTCTGAACTTTAAAGCCAAAAACATGATTTGATGAAAAAATGCAGCTTTGCAATACAGGAATAATTGAAAGAGGTAAATTGCAGTAGAGGTTTTCAATATAGTTCTGCACCAATTAAAAAGTCCAACCCACCCACCCCTAATACATTAGCATAGTATCTACTTTCATTTTTCCAGGTTGCAATCATAGAGACAGCTTAACACTTGGGTGTATTTGAGTAACAGTTACACTTCATTCCCTTAAAACAAACTGCAACAAAATCATATGTTGCAATTTTTTTTGTAACAATAATTCATTAAAAGAGTCTTCCAAAGCCACTAAGAACTCTTTAAGTTCACAACTGCTAGAACAAAACAAGGAAACCAGTGGAATAAAATTGTAAACTGCAAAAGATTATGCTCAGTATTTCATCTCTCTCAAGACCAGAAGGTTATATAGAAGCAGTTATGAATAGCTTAAAAAGCACAAATTCATATTAAAACTCTCACAAACGTTAGCCAAAAGATATGCAATTGAGCCAGCTTTTACAAATTAATTCCTATGAACCACCCCATAAACATGAAACACTCTTATAAGCAAATTCATTAAGTATTCTGAACTTTAAGACATATACTCAAGGAAGTTTCTCTTCTTCCAAGAAAAGGTATAAAAAAAGCTAATCAAGAGAACAACAAACAGAACTACACAAAGCACATATTCACAAGTTGTGCTTATTGAAAGGATACCAATGTACCACCACTTACTTTCTACTTTCTACCTAACTGGCACTACTGAAAGTAGAAATGGGACTCCTCAGCCTCCTCTCACAACAGCAGCTCCATCTGGAGTGCTGGGACAATGAGAAGAGGAAAGAGGAACTGCAGCAGCAGTCACCCCTTGAAGGTACACTTGCCTTCAGCTTCCAAGGGCTGAACCTGGGACAATGCCAACCTAAGGAGCAGCCCGTGGTCTGGCTGAAACATGCTGTGCACCAAACGCAGACGAAGGTTTAAAGCAAGGTGTGTGAACAGCTTCTCTACTAAAATACCAATATGATATTGGGAAAAGTGGAATAGTGTGATTTCACGTTTGAAGTAGTTTGGAGAGCAGAATTCTGCTACAGCAGACACCAACATTTAAAGGAGGACTGTCAAACAGGTAGCAACATCTAATGCACACCTACAACTCACAAAAGGAGTCCTGTCCAAAGAAAAGAGGGGTTATTTGAAACAGTGTCAAGTTTCGGCAACGTTGATTCACTCTAAATTTAACAAAGATTCTTTAGAAGGTGGGAAAAAGAGAAGAATGCTATCATGTAGCATTTGGGTTTATAAAACAAACAAAAACCCAAACAAACGACAAGTAAAAATCCTGGATTAATTATTTACCAGAATTCCTCACTTCCCACCCAAGTATTCATGGTACCATAAGCAAGACTTTTTTTTTGCTCTAGAAAGTGACCTGTAGCAATTAACTGTACAATCACCACTGACCATTCTTGAGATACAAACTGCCTCACACTCAGCTATTACAAGTGATAGCAAACACTTCCACACTCCAGACCACAGAAAGCCCTATGTGAAGTGTAAGCTCTGGCCTTCAGGAACAGTGTATAAATAGAACATGGCAAAAGCAGCAACAATTGATCTGCAGCCTGATACCTGAGACTTGAAGACTGCGTACCCCCCCCAGACTGGCCAGCTACTGCTTGCTTATGCTGACACAGTGCTATTTCTACCAACCAAATAAAACTACACTGATGTACATGAGAACAGAACAAACCATCCAATCTAGGTATGTAGTAATAAAAAAAATAAATTAAAAGTTACTTATCTGCACTTTAGTCCCTTTGCTTTTTGCTACCTTGCCACGTGAAAGACTGATATTTCCAGTTCTGTGGAGAATATGCAGTAGAAACTCCTAATTATCTCATTTATTCTTTACCTTCCCCCACACCCAGGCTCAACACATGGCGCCAGCAGCATATTCCTTTTTCAGCCCTCAGGGAATAAGTCTTCTCCTGCTACCAATTAAGGTTGTCAGTCCCATAGCTCAAGTGGTAAAAACCTGTGCTGTAATGCTCAAGAGTCAGGTTTCTGCTCCAATGATGTATGAAGGAGAGGCGGTTGTGGAACAGTTTAAAATGCAATTTCACTTTCATCCTAAGTGTGCAACAAGAAGCAAAATCAACTTGACACATAAAATCTCGCAGATAGCTTTGGTAAAGCCTCAGATTCCAGTGAGCCACTTCAGGTGCCTGAACTGCAGTTGTTACAATCACATTCATATTTTTAATCTTTGAGATCTGCATTATTGTACACTTTTCAGCTCTATCACATACAGCTCCCCTTCCCTGCATTCTTGCACAAAGAAAAGCATCTTAATCAGTATCGACATGGCACAAAAGAGGTGTATAGGAAACCACGTATTTGTCATCTTCTAAATTCTGCATATTCATCATACCTAAACTTCACTGCTTAAAGGACAACAGGCCTTTCAATTCAGAGTAAATTATCAATCAGTACAGTTTGACCTAGCCAAATTAATGTCACAAGCACTTTCTCATACTACATTTTCTTTCTTTCATTTTCAGAAGGCAGCCTGAGTATCCCTTCTTTTTTCTAAAACCCACAAAATTCATCTTCTTTACACACATCTGAGTTGATCTTTACTTTGTAGTTTTTGGTTTCAGAAGTAGCTTTAACTTAATTCCACTGCCAGCAGTATTTCTCTAACAGAAAACGAAACAAAAACCCCACCCCACATATCCTTTTGCTTGAAGCAGAAAAACAAAGCTAACAAAAGTATTCCCTAAGCTCCAGCCTCCAGTTCTTAGGCTGTTAAAACCACTGGTCCAGCAGTAAGAAAACAGCGTGTATGGTATTTTGTGGTGTGAACACTGGGGATGTGGTAAGGAATCTACATATTAGAAAGACTAATGTGCTTAGTGAGGCAGTTTCTTACTTTCAGTGTTTACCACATAGGAACAAAACACACATGCTTGTAGATCTTGGGTCTCTGTAAACAATGTGAAGGAAGGAGCTTGCCAACTACTACTTGCTGTACCTTTGCTGAACACAGTATTAACAAAGCATAACAAAATAAAAGGGGGGAGACAGAAACAAAATATAGAGCATGTATGACACAGTCAAAGGAAATGCTGGGACATTTGTGATATTTTTCCCTCTTAAGAATTTTATAAACTGTTGTATTTCAAAAGTTAACATAAATCTCTCCAGCAACGGGAAATGCAACCACTAAATTTCTTGAGTTACATGTTAAAACCAGAACAAAGCCCCTGTCCAACAAAGAAACATAGAGCTGAATGGAAACACTCATGCTCTTGAAGATAAGAACGTAGTTTAAGCACTTGCAGAATCAGGCTGGAGTTTTACTACTTGTAGATAAGGTTTCAGTTAACACTGAACAACCAGTTTCCACACAAATTTCATTTCAGAGTAAAAATTACACTTGAATTTTGTGGACCTGGATGCATGGTCACACAAACTGGAGAAAAAAGCACTTAGTTATGGGGTTTTTTTTAAAGCTGTCAGCACAAAATCACAGAAAATACACCCACCATTCAGAGACAGTACCATGTTCCTGTGGTAATTTCTCCTATATAGCACAGCACTTTTCCCTGCCAGATGGGATTAATTTTATTTCTATAGGAGACCTGAAATTGAATTCACTGCCTAAAGATAAAAATCTCCCTTGGTAGGAATATGCAATTCCCTTCTCCTCATGTTTCCCCCTCACCAAAAAGTGAACACAATTTTTTCTTTCCTCAGTCTCAATCGCTGATAGGTAAGGAAAATGCTTTTGGCACCACTTCTGACATTAGCAAGTAATAAACTGTGAACTATAACAATTTTGTGAGGCTGCAAAAAATATTTTGTCTTTCAGTGAGGCTCAAGAACATAAGTGAGATTAGACAAAGATGAGTTACAGAGCTGCACAAAGGGGTTAATTTATTCCTCCTGCATTTTGTTAGTCTCCTTTGACAAGAAGTATGGGTGACCTTTGAGCCAAACCAATGCGTTACATCCAATAAAAATCTGCCATAAAATGAAGATCCTAGCATATTTAACATTACTTTTTGCCTTCTTCCTGCATTTTCACAAGTGACAGGAAGAGAAAGGTAATTTAATGTTAAAAACAACAAAGACGCAGACAAGACAAAGAGGTGATGGCCAGGAATACAGCAAAGCAAGATTGCAGTGGCAGTGCCAGGAATTACATAAATGATGAAATGTGGTCAAAACAAGATACAAAACTGACCTTAAAGAAAGGACCAGAATAATTTCACATCTAGCAGTTTAAGCTATAGAATCTATGGAAAGGAGAAAACAGAGCATCAGAGCAATTCTCTTCCATATTAGCATCTCCTGTGATGCATCAATTAAGTATCATCCATAAATAGAGCAAGACGTTTACAGCCTTGTACAGCCCTGGTTATGACATGAAAACAATCAATATAAGAGTCAAGAACATGTGTGTCAAAACAATTTCTCTGTGACACCAAAAGAATATTTTAAAAGCTTTTGCCATAGTGTAAGTTACTATGTGAAGACGCCAAAAAAAAAAAAACACCTTATAATTTAACCGGCATTATCATTAATGATATTCTTTTAGTTTATGCTTCTTAAAAACAGAAGGAAAGAAAGTATAAGAAACACAAATACAAAAGATGTATATACATATAACAAAACACTAACAAAGACTTTTTTACTTACATAAAATGTATTTATTTTTAAAGTTTTCATAAAATTTAAGGGAAGCAGAAATACCAAGAACTATGCAACCCAAATTACCATAGTATAAAACCACTCAAAGATGCTGAATCACAAAACAAGACACAAACCCAACCCCAAAACACAATCACAATCAAGTCAGGCCACAGCACTGGTGACAAAGGCAAAGCCAGGAGTGAAATAACAGTACTCAAACCAACGTCGACTTTCAAAACCCTGAAGAAGACAGAAAATGCTAAAATAGAAAAGCAAGGCGTTTATTAGATACAATATTCAGTAGGTTGAAACCCGCTTCTTTCCCTGCATGGAGCTCTTTTTAACTGCAAACCTTCAACAGCTGCTACGTATGATACAGACACATATTTGTAAGAACTTCAAGACGTTTTCCTAAAGCTGACTCTTCAAACATAGAAGCCAAATAGCCCTAAGAGCGCTACTTTGCAGCAATCTGCTGAACCCTGCTCCAGTGACAGCACTCATGAGATCTCTCCTTTAGAATCTCTGAAGATATGCTAAGGAGATGAGGATATTCTCTTGCAAATAAACTACTGAAAAGGTGAATGGCATAGTGACACTGAGGAGACAACCAGCTGCACCCTAGTGAGGCTATAACCCCACAGCACTCCCCTTCCTGGCCACATGCTGGTACTGCACAGCCTTGGGTGGTAGCTTGCTTCCTTGGCAATCTGGTTCCATTTGCTGAACCATCACATCACTAACCCACACAATTAACAAAAACCACTTTGTGCCGGTTAGCAAGCTGAACTGCTGGTTAGCAAGCTGAACTAACCCGGGGCTGGTTAGAAAAGACAGACAGCACATAGGGAGTACTGGCATCGCCCTTTTAAGCCAGAGCAGAGTTAGATTTTCGCAGTTACTTCCTGGAACACCAGTCCTGGAAAAAGAAAGGAAATCACAGAACCACAGACAGGCTGAAGTTGGAAGGGACATCTCTGGAGGTCATCTTGTCCAACCCTCTGCTTAAGCAGGGCCACCTAGAGCTCGCTGCCTATGTCCATGTCCATGCAGCTTTTGAAAATCTCCAAGGATGGAGACTCCACAACCTCCCTGAGCAACCTGTGCCAGTGCTTGGTCACTCCCACAGACAAAGAAGGTGTTTCCTGCTGTTCAGAGGAAACCTGTGTTTCAGTTTGTGGCCATTGCCTATGGTTCTGTCACTGGGCACCACTGAAAAGGGCCTGGTTCTGTCCTCTTTCCACCCTCCCTTCTGGTATTTATATGTGTTTATAAGATCCCCCTGAGCCTTCTCTTCTCTAGGCTAAACAGTCCCAGCTCCCTCAGCCTTTGCTCGTATGTAAGATACTCTAATCCCTTAACCACTGTGGCCCTTCACTGAACTCGCTCTAGTATGTCCATGTCTACTCCAAATGTGGCCTCACCAGAGATGGGTAGAGGGGAAGAACCACCTCCCCCGACCCGATGGCAACACTATGTCTAATGTGGCTCAGGATACCATCAGCTGCCTTTGGCACAACGGCAACTGGGAGGAACCTCTCCACCCAGGGACAACCAGGAAATACATACGGAAAAAGGCAAGACGTGGTGAGAGGGCCACATCCAGCTCTGCCTTATGGTCATCAGTCCCCATATCATGGGGATCAAGCATAAGCTTTTCAATGGTGAAATGAAATGAAATGAACAGTTCAGTTAGAACAGACCTACAACAATCATCTACTTCAACTGACCGCTTCAAGGCTGATCAAAAGTTAAAGCATGTTATTAATGGCACTGTCCCAATGTGTCTTAAGCATTGACAGGCTTAGGGAATTGATCACCTCTCTAGGAAGCCTGATCCAGTGTTTGACCACTAAAAGAAATGCTTCCTAATATTCACTCTAAACCCTGCCTAGTGCAGCTCTGAACCATTCTCACACATCTTGTCCCTGGATACCACGGAGCGCAGCACTCCCCTCTCTACTTCCCCTTTTCAGGAAGCTGTAGAGAGCAATGAGGTGAATTCTCAGCCTCCTTTTCTCGGAGCTAGACAAACGTGGTGCCCCCAGCTGCTTCCCACAGGACGTGCCTTCCAGCCCTGTCTCTAGCTTTGTTGCCTTCTGTTGGACGCAGTCAAGTACCTTCACATCCTTCTTAAACTGTGGGACTCAGACCGGCACACAGAACAGTGGGAGACCGCCCAGTGCTGAATACAGTGGGATAAAATTATCTTCGGACCAGCTGAGTATTCTGTGTTTGATGCACCCAGTCCCCTTGGGTACCAGGGCATACTACTGACTCACACTGACCCTGCTGTCAACCAGCACCTCCAGATCCCTTCCTGCAGAGCTGCTCCCCAGCCAGTCTCCCAGTTTACACTCGTGTCTGTGGAAACACATGCGTATCACAGCCGTACCACACAACGTTTCGAGCATCAGCTACAGCCTGTAAAACAAACGGGGTTAAGAAACCGGGGCCGGGAAGGCCTGGTTTCGGCAGCGGTGACCTGAGGGGATCCAGTATCTAAAGGGAGAGGGAAGACGACCGTTAGGGCAGGGAAAACTCGAGGTCATTTAAGCGAAAAGGATTAAATGACAGGGCTGGAAGAGGGGGGCCGTTAAACATCACCGACACCCACCCCGCCGTCACCCCCGGGCCCGACACCGCCGCCACTCACCAACCTCCACCACCTCTTCCGGGTCGCTTCGGGCGAAAGGGAAGTCGTGCCCATATCCCCCTCCTCCCCCTTCCCAAAAGCCGGGCGCTGCCCGGGTAACGGCGCCACTTCCTTCCGCGAGGGGCGGGAAGCTGTGCGGCCATGGGGGACGTCCACGAGCTGCCGCGGCCCCGCATCGCCACCAGTCACCTGGCGCAGTTCATCGGCCAGCCCGTCTGCTTCGTGGGCCGCGTCGAGAAGGTGCGGGGTCTGCTTGGCGGTCGCTGCTGCCCTTGGGTTGGGGCGGCCGGTTGGGGTAGGGGTGGCTGCCCTGTCGCCCTGGGTAAGGCCTTGCCCCGAGGTGCACTGCTGCCTGGGGCCTTGCGAGGTGACGCTGTCGCCGTGCCTGGTGCAGCCGATCGCGGCCGCTGTCCGGAGGGAGGCCGCGGCTGCGGGCGGGAGGCGGCTATAACGGTCGGATCTTCCGGGAAGAGGCCCCCGCGCCGGTCCGGTTGGGGCGGCTGAACCGGTAGCACTGGCCGCCCGCCGCCCTGTGAGAGCACAGCCTCCTTCCTGTCTCTTGTAGATTCACCCAACCGGGAAGCTTTTCGTGCTGTCGGATGGGAACGGAAAACACACGACCGTGGAGCTGACCGACCCTGTAAGTTAAAGAATGATGTAGAAATACCTGATGTTGCCTCTTGTGGATCCCAGAGGTTCTGTCCCTTCTGAAACCTGTGCATGCCTCGACATGCATTGAGTTTTTTAGGCGGGAAAAAGAAATAATCCCTGGTTTCTGCCTTTTCCAGCTGTTTCATTGCCTCTTCTTCTTACATCTTCCAGCTTCCATGCAGTATTCATGTCAGGAACCGCCTTGGTATTCATCAATTTTCAGCTGATGTTGAGAGTGAGAACTTATTCCTTGTCAGACACATCCCTGTCTGCTAATTTGTCTTACTGTATTCATTGTTTCCAGTGTCATATGTGCGCCACTACATGTATTCGCTTTAATTTTGCTTTTTCCTTTCTCTTATTGCCTTTATATGCCTAACAGATTTTGCAAAAGTAATCAAGAAACCCCAGCAATATGGTATTGAGTATTTTGAGTTGACATTTCTAGATGCTTTTGTAACACTTGCCATAGCATTCCAGTAAACTTCTTAGTTAGCTTGAGGCATCCTTAATGCAGTGGGTATAAGATACGCTAGCAACTACTGCAGAAAAATATTGCTTCCTTTGTTACCACATACCACTTACTAGAGGAAAAACACCCTGTTATTGTCTTTAGGTTTTTTTTTTTGTCCCTGTAGCAAATGTTGTAATTAAGGGATTCATATCATTATGATGGCAAATGCTTTAACTGAGCATGTGTGTGGTCTTTACATCACTTTCTCTGAATAAGTTGTTAAAGGCTGAGAAATCGTGCCATTCCCATGTGAAGTAATTGCACATGGAACACTCTGACTTTCAAGATGCTTTCTAACTTCTTTTTCCCTTTAATAGATGCCTTTGTACGTATGTGTCATTCCTCCTTTCAACAGAGAAATACAAAATTATGGGGAGAAGAGGGAATCTATTGCTGGGTACCAGGAGATTTGCTAGAAAATAAAAGTATGTGTTAGATATTGGAAGAACATTACTGAAATAGTACCACGGTCTTAAAATTAGAATCTTAGAAAAGAAAGAAAACATCTTTAAGCTATATGGGTTTGGAACAAGGTTAAAGTTTTAGCAGTCTTGTTGGGCTTTTTTCTTTGTTTTCCTTCTTCAACCAAAAGCTTGAATTGTCAATATCTTTGTATTCTGAACACTGAGAGATTACTTCAGAAATAATTTCCTATTACACCTCCTGAATCTGGAATACTGGAACTGCTCTGCAGTATATGATACCTCCTTACCTCTTACAGAGTTTTATAATTTTCTCCAGTTTAAATGCAGGGCATTAAAATCTGTATTCTTCTGCTGTCTTCTTCAGTCTCTCTTCAGTGATTAAATGACATTTTTATATGCTTATAAACTGTTATCTTCCTTCTGATGATTCTTTGTATTTTTTTTTGTGTGTGTGTCACTACTGAATTGCCTGTTACAAAAGCTAAATCTGTAAGCAGTTCAAGGCTTTTGTGGGTTTTCTGGGGAGAGGGACAGGGCTGTTCAGTAGTCCTGTACTGTTTGATAGGGAACAGAATCTGTTATGAACAATCAGTTATGGAGAGTTCCTAGCCTAAGTGCTGTGAACTAGAGGCTGCAGCTAATTTAGTAACACTAATTTTATATTTGGTGTTTTCTAGCTAGATGAAGAGATCTCAGGAGTTATTGAAGTCGTTGGAAGAGTAACAAATCAGGCAACTATCATGTGCATGTCATATGTCCAGTTCAGAGAAGATAAAAGTCCATTTGGTAAGTAAAAATACACATTATGACATTCATTTTGAGCTCACATTCAATAAGTAATTAAGACAGGCTGAGAGAGTTGGGCTTGTTCAGCCTGGAGAAGAGACGGCTCCAGGGAGTTCTGATAGCAGCCTTCTAGTACCTAATGGGAGCCTACAACAAAGTTGAAGAGGGACTTTTTACAAGGGCAGGTAGTGATAGGACAAGGGTGAATGGCTTTAAGCTGAAAGAAGGTACATTTAGATTAGACATTAGGAAGAAATTCTTTAATATGAGAGTGGTGAGCCATTCGAACAGATTGCCCAGAGAGGCTGTGGCTGCCCCATCCCTGGCACTGTTCAAGGCCAGGCTGGACAGGGCTTTGAGCAACTCAATCTAGCGTGAGGTGTCCCTGCCCATGACGGGGGGGTGGAACTAGATAAACTTTAAGGTCCCTTCTAACCCAAATTATTCTATGATTCTGCAACTAAAAAGGGAAACCTTGATTATCTTTGCTTACAGACAAGGTCTTTCAAGCTGCCAGATATGCAGTAGAATGTAGAAAAGTTGAGTGTCATGGGAAAAATCCTGTACAAAATACACCATTTTACTGTCAAACTGTAGGGACTGACTTGAAGATGGAGCCAGCCTAGGTAATTCTGATCATTCTCCCACTCCTGACCATGTGGTTCTTGCCTTGCACTGGACCTTGTGTGATTGTACAGCTTGCAGGCCTAAAACTAACCTTCCAAAAAGCAAGCAATGGGAGGGTTGCTGCCTTGGAGAAAACTGAGGAGGATGAGGGACTCTCGGAACGCGTAGCTACAGTGTTTTGAAATAAGCAGGGCTTTAATGCTGTCATTTGCTTGTGGGGAATTTAACTTGCACCTCATAACAATTTTCTTTGCCTTCTTTCAGATCTGGAACTATACGATGAAGCACTAAAAATTATTCATGAGTTCCCTGAATATTACCCATTCGGTACTGGAAGGAACACTTGATTTTTCTTTGCATACATTGACAGCGTGGTAACAGCTGCATTTATTTCCCACCAATACACTGAAAAGATGCTAATACATGCGCCATATATTGCCACTGAAGAATAATTTCTTTGCAAATGTATTTGTTCAGCAAGGAGAACACTTCTGTGGCTGTCTCACTGTCTGTATATATTTAACTCTTGAATCCTTGAGGGGTGTTCTTTTGCAGGCTTGGTCTTGCTAGAAACTGAAGTTTTGTAACCATCTTTGTGTTGTTATTGGTAAGGGTTACCTTTTTACAGGAAACTTGTACTGAGGACATTTGGTGGGGTTTAATGTAAAGATTTTTTTTTAATCTCATTTGCTTTGGTATAAATCTATTGAACACAAGGGGTATTTTGCATCTTGAAAATGGTGTCCAATAAAAAAGTGGGCTTTTTCAGTGATATGTGGTGACGCCTGTTTTAGCTGACACAGGTAATTTTAAGAAAGTGGAGTACAAGGTACTTACTCTTGCTCTGATGTTAAACACTTGGAAGATGTCTAGTTAGGCTTGGGGATTTCAAATGCAGTTGACTTCCCATCACAACCTTTGCTTTTGGTGGGAGTCTGAATGATGACTAACCATGTAAACTTCCAAACAGGTCCCAATTTTGTTACTATCCAGGCTACTTACGGCACATAGCAGAATTCTTACAGTTCTGGAAGTAACACGATCAAAGGAAAATCTAACTTTAGAAATATTCTCTGTGAATTAATAAAGTATTTCAACGTATTTTAACTAAACCCTTTCTACAACCAGGTTTCAAGTTTAATACCTAGAGTTAGTGCACTACACAGATGGCTGGCATTGTGCTTATTTATAGACATCTGTGTTTTCAGTCAAGGAACTTACGCTTCAATGATTACTTATTAAAATTACTACAGACTGGGTGGATGATCAAGATAACAGATGATTCCTCCCCCCACCCCCTTTACTCAGAAGACAGACAATGACAAAGTCACTACCACTGGGATGGAAACGTGTTTTCCAACCTGGTTGAATCTACAGTTCTATAAAACCTAAGTCAGTCTTGTACAGCAAAAACTGAACATGAGGTCAGTGTGGCATGAAGCTGCTATATCCTGTAGCACTATTACCATTGTATTTTAGTGCTCAGTAGGAAAAAATGTCATTTTTAGTAACTGTGTGCATGTTCTTCTAGCATTTAAAAGTCTTCTGTATGATTCTACTTTAGAAATCTGATATTTGTGCTTGTACTTACATTCTGTAGAATGCTACATGCACTTACTAAGCAAAGACCATCCAGGCCTGACACACCCGTCTACCACTAGATGGCTACAGCACTTTACCCCCCAACAGACAGCATCCTTGGATGTCTCAGCCTTTGAGTAAAAGCTTTAATGCATCCAAGTGGGAAATGCTCTGGTTTCTCTTTGTTGTTCAGGACTCTTGCTTACACAGACATGCAACAATGATACATGGCTAGGCAAGCAGTGTACAACTCCAAGTTTCCACTACGTGCTCTTCATTCATCTGCTTCTTGATAGCCTATCAAGAGTTGTGAATAAACGGCCTACCCTGGCTATATGGCTGTACCAGTAAGACAGCAATGCAAGGAACTGTGAAATATTCTTGAGGCTAAAATAATGCTCAGGTCACATATGCACTTATCAGGTGTGGGAAATTGCCAGTCATTCCATGTATCCAAGGGAAAGGAATAGCCATGGAGCCTGCTGTCTGTTAGGATGGCACTAACAAGGTAAAGGTGTGAGAAACTGCCAGACCTGGTAGATAATAAAATGGGAAATAGTGGCTTCATGTGTTACTGACCAGAGGGGACTCACCAGAGCAATTCTATCATAAACAGGGAAAAGGCATGTCACCAAAAACAGGACAGCAGAAGAGCCACTAATGGAAGGTGTGAATAGGAGCCACCAGTTGCTTTGGGAGGATGTGGGTGTGGGAAAGGATGGGAATCTGGGAGAGGAGAGTACATGAATGATGTTAACAGGGCTTACTGGGAGAAGTTCCTGTCATTTGCAGCACAGCAGTGAGCCTGCAGCTCCCACAACACTTGTGACTGATTTTAGGGACCTGGCTTTTTTTCTCCTGTGCTTCCCAAGGGAAGGTGTGCAGCAGCCTTCCTAACCTTAGCATGGGGAACACTGCCACACTGCCTTCTGTAACATCTGGGAGAGTTGGAAACACAACCAGAAAACACAAATGTGGTATAGAAAAGGTGTCTGCCAGAGGACGGAAATTCCCTTCTAGTAGGGAAGCCCAGGGGAAGGCACCAGAATGCAGCACTGCATCATGCAGGAAGCTCTAGGGCTGCGTGCAGGTGAGGAGAAGCCTCATCTGGGATGTCACTGCATACTTGCCTGGCAATCACTAGACTCCCAGCTGACCCTGGTCACCATCATCAGGACTGCTCCACTGTCCTTGCTCGGGCACAAACACATGTACAACTCACATTGTACTCACATGCAAGTATCCTGTGCATACAACGAAGAAGCGCTTGTGCTTAATCAGGGAAGGGAGGCAAGGCTGGAGCATATAATGAAATTAAAATACAGAAATGTAACCAGCATGAACCATAGTGTCAAACCATGTTAGCACACAAGGCCACTTTCACCTAGTAAACTGAGATTTTAGCAGATATCAGAAAACAGTACATGTAAAAGTAACTGCAGCTAACAATGTCTGAAGCTATCCTTTCTGTTAGCAGATAATAGATCACCCCCCAAAATCACAGCTTTTTTAATGTAAAAGCAAAACCAGAAAAAAAAAAAAAATCATTAAAACCCACGCCTCTTACCTTGTAAATAGTGGAATTATTTGTCTGAGAGCCCAATTACCAATTACAACAGCCAAAACTGGTAGTTACACTGTACTGGAATATGGACACGTTCATAATACAAAACGTTTCAAAGACATGCTGAATATCAAAGCAAGCACCTAGTTTAATGAAATGATAGAATTTGACACGAACAGGTACAGTCAAGCTGAAAACATTACAAATGAGTTTTTCTTTCCATAAAAAATGAGACAATGTAAGTTAATAGTTGTGTCCACCCAGACATGGAAATATCAGGAAAATTTACTACATGTTGTTACTACAGAGGAATAAAAACATATCCTTGACACTTACAAACCCTCGTTACCATAAAGCAGAAGTTTTATTGCCTGTATATATATAAATAGGGTATCATACAGTAAACCCCAGGTTACATTTATAAATGGAAATCATTTTGAAGAGCTCAACAGCAACATGAAGTGTGCAAATATACTGGAAAAGGAAATAAATACTCCCAACAAGAATTAAAAAAAGTAACTGCCCTTCCATGCCTACAAATACCAAGTACCTCTTAGATTTTAGCTTAAAAAAGATCTTTGTCAATTAGGCAAGAACTTCAGATCAGAATAAATGTAGAAGACGTATTACAACATTAGCGCTAAACCATAAGACAGAACCCAAAGCCCTGAATGGAATCGTGTACATCTACAGAAAACACTTCTACATTCTATCGTTGCAACTACACTAGAGCATCTTGAAATAGTGGTATATTACAATATATTCTCTTTCAAAACAGCCATTTTCACAGTCCTGGCAATACAGTACCAGTTTATTGCTAGCATTCCATTTAGTATTTCATACTACGCAAGTGTTAAGTAACTCATATACTGTTTCTACCAGTAAATAAACACACACCAAGTAAACTGATGTTATTATCACATACCTTAAAACAGGTTTTTTTTCCCTAATTTGTGTGAATTTTGTTGCCTGTAAAATCAAGGACAACAATACCGATCAGCTCCTAGAACAGCATTAGCAAAATAGCACTGAATCTCTCTCAAGTTAATAAATAACCCTAATTCCAGCTGGTAACATCTAGAACTACTTTGGTTCAATGACCTAAAATTGTGCAGCCTTTATGGAGCAGACTGGTGTCCACTAGTGACCAGAAGCAGGGTTTATATAGGCTCATTTCACACTTCCCTGCATATTTCAGAAGTACAGGGAAATGCTGACTATTCAGAAGTCCTCAAATATGTCTGAAGGCAAAATTCAGCATGCAGTTGAAAACTTCAGTATGTACAAGTCTCCAGTCCTTGAGATTTCAGATCGTCACAGTACTACACTAAAAATTAATCAAATGAAACCTCCCCACGGTTTACCTGCACTCTGCACTGAAACAGACACATGGCTTTTCAGGGAACTGTACTCTGGGACAGACGTCACTAGGAGACAACTCCCAATTCTTTAGCATCAAAATTCACATCAGCTAGGTACGTAGGTAAATTAAGACCTTGAACTGCAAACATGCTGCTTTACTATTAACAAAATGTGGGAGCAGAAAGAAATTGATTTCTCTTTGAAATAAGTCTTCAGAATACAATTAACAGTGGCACTTTGAATTAACTTTGAAGGAAACTTATCTGCATACAAGAAAGTCTGATCAAACAATGAAGAGTCACTTTGCATCTGGTGAAGAACACTTCTGAGGTGTTTATTTTGAAGGCCCACTTTCACAGCATATAAACACTGTTTTGTTTGGAAAACAAATACAAGGGCCAACCAGCACTACCCTGAAAAAGCCTTTTTATTAAAAGTTCTTTGGATTTCCGGAAATCCGGAGTCCACAATTCCAGGAGTGCTTTTGAGCTGAACTGCTTCAATCCTCTGAAAAAAAAAACCACCATACCACACCCAGAGGCTCATTTAATGAATACCTGTCTCTACCAAGCACAGTCATACACACAGCATTTTACTATCCCGATAATTTATTTTTCCAGAGTCAGTAAGTGACCTTTGTCATAAAATATATGCTTGGGCAATGATGGAGATCCACAGGAAAGCCTCATGTTTTCAAGCAATATTTACACCTGGACAGTCTCTGCTGGAATGAGATTTCCTGTTGTATCCAGCTGCATACACTTACAAGAGCAGGCAGAAACTGGGCACTCGGTATGGTCCCTGGACAGCAATAGTAGAAAAAAAAAAAAAATGGGCAAAATAAAACTAACAGTAATTTTGTAACCTATTACAATTTGTATGTGCAGGGACACATACTTAATTGTAGCTCAGAAAAACTCAGCATCGTAACAAAGTTTTACATACGTAAAAACATGATAATAATACATTCAGCAAAGGAGGCATGTCCTGCTCAGTGCAGCAGAGACATGTGAAGGAAGAAAGCTTTAAACGTCAACTTACCTGAACCAGCTAAGCATGTGCCCAGCATGTCCACCATGCCTACAGTTGTGACACCAAGTAAACCAGTTGTTGAACTGGGCTAATTTCTTGTCTTTGCTGAGATCCACCTTTTCATCTGACTTGGATCCTCCTGTGCAGAAGCAAACCCACCCCCAAACATGCTCGTAAATCATTATGCTTCATTTATATTTCAGTCCCTGCAACACTATTAGAATAAATTTGAAATTAGGAACATTATGTGAAGAAGTGGCCTGAGAAGGCACAGAGAAGTCAGCAAAAAGAGAAGTTAGTAAAGAACTGTTGGAATGCCAAAGAAAGAATTACATTGCTGAGCTGTTGCTTCACATCTTACAGGCATGCTAAACTTCCCTATTAAGCAAGTTTTACAGATAGAATCTCTTTCAACAGTGATTTATGTTTCAATGATTATCTTCCACTGAATTATGGGCCTGTTTCACTGCACATGAAATGTTTGCTTTAGACAAATCAACAAAATTCTATTTATGAATTGGAACAATGATAACATAGAAGTCATAACAGATCAGTGAAAGAACAAGAAGAGATATATAAATAGATGACAACTGCACAGAATTTTATGGCTCTGTAACAAGACTGACCTAAAAATATGAACAAAATCAGTTCCATTTAAACCTTGTATAATGCTAAAGCCAAGACATTAAGAACCAAAAGATTTTTTTCTAGTCATAATATATCTTAGCTGTGACAGCATGATCCATACGTTATTTCATACTTAGTGACAGAGAGAATACCACATTAAATTTATCCTCTCTTCTAGGTAAAAGTCAACTCATTTACATTCTATAATTTCTGTAGAATCCCTACAATTCATCTCAAGCAAACACACTTCCCATTCCTTACAGCTTTGAAGCTCACAATACAATCCATCACAATACTTGCATCTTTTCTTCTGTCTAACCATGGAATTTCACTGACACTCTCACTAGGAAAACTGTCAGAACCCAGTAACTGTGCATACTGTCTGACACCAAACAGCTGAGACATAGGTATCATCATAAAAATCAGATGGGATATAAACAAGTTTTCAATTATGGTCTTCCCCCCTCAAATGAATATTTACAGAATGAGTACAAATGGAAAGAAAAAGGTGCAACAGAAGATCATCCAATGGGAATTGCCAATTAGGTCTCTAACAAGTACTCCAGTTTATTAACTAAAATCCACTAGGTCATACCTGGACAGCTGGAAACTGGTGTTCCCATATTTATCAAGCAAAGGGCACAGCGAGGAAGGGGTTTACGGCAACCAGGACAGCTTGTAACTTTTGACTTCGTTGGCGAGCCACTAACTCCGTATTGGCTGAAACCTCGTCCCTGATGAGGAATAGCTGAACAGCTGTAAGAGATTGATTTTCCACAGAAATTGCAACTCACAAACACCTAAAGAGAACAAAAACTCATTAATTTTTTTGTTTGGTTATGTTTTTGTTACATCTATGAGTGAATTTGTTCAAGCTAGTAAACACTTATTTAGCAGATATTGTAAGGCCAAGGTGACTTGTGAAGGAGTTTCTACCGTCTTGGCTTATAGGTATGCCACGCAGTCCTGAGAAGTATGCCTAAAAGATGATCACTTACCTCAAAAGCACATGAAAACATGCAGAATTATGACAACTTGCAAAGTCATGATTTAAGATAATAAAAAGCAGTATCTGCAGTCATGAAAGAAACTAAGTTTACTGTAATTACTGTATAATTAAATCTGGTCTCTCCTTTCTTATAGTCAGGTAACCCACTCTATGACCAGTCTCAAACATGAGGAATTTCCCAATAATCTTTCTCTTCATACCTTATGCCACAAGTTCTGCCTTAATACCAAGGAGGACATTTTAAACTCTTTAGGGGCTGTTTATGTTAATCACATAAGGAAAGAGCAGTAAACTCCCACTTGGAGCAGCATGGATGCAGCTCTCCTTAAACAGCTTTGATGGATACACTAATTCAAAAACAGCCTTCCTCAGAAAGACTTGGGCCCTACGTGGCCTGGTAGTGCACATACTTAGCAGACATAAGAGAGCAGAAGGTGCTGTGGTAAGAACAAGCTTGGCTAAAAATGCCACTAGACATTAAGTAGATAGCATTTGGAGAGGGTGTTAGTTTTTGGTTTAGCTTATGTTCAGAACTGATAATGAAAGTTGCTGTTCACTTTCAGTTTAGGGTTCAAGAGCTTCAAAATAGCTTTGAGGTCCACGTCAGTTAAAACAGAGCCGATCTGAACTAGTTCTTGGTTCAATTCCCTGGTTTCAACATCATCCTCACCCTGTTGCTGAATTCAGCCAGATGAATCATCTCTGATATTTTTTTTCATCATGGGAGGAAAAAAAAAAACCAACAGTTTTCTCAGGAAACCAGTGCTGAAAAGATTCAGTTTCTAAAAGACAACCTGGTACTTGGAAGGAAAAGGTCTACAGGGGGATAAAAAAGAAAGAAAAAGGTGGGAAACTGACTTCCTAAATTAGATATGAAGATTTGTAGATTTTTTTACTATAGTTCTGCACTCTGTCAAAACAGTTATCAACTGTTAAAAAAAAAAAAAAAAAAAAAAGAAAAAAGAAAAGAAAAAAGTCTGGGAAAAGAAAACCAAAACCCAAACCCCCAAAACCACCACAACAACAAAAAAAGCAACCCACAGTTCAGCTACATTTTTAGGACAGCCTTAGTTGAAATCTTTCTTCCGCACATGAATCCTCATGAAAACCAATGTGCAGCCAGCAACTGTTTTCTGTAGAAGTACCAGGCCACCTTCCTTTCTGGACTGGTCATACTTCATATAAGAATTACATTTACCTGGGCTAAAGGTTTTGAACTGGGATCCAGCTTACTTCTGTGGATATCAAATTCTGCACGTTTATGCCAAAATCTCCAAGCATCTAAAAGGTTCCTGTAGTTCTCAATCCAGTACTGAACTCTCTCATCCTTAAGTACTTCTGATGGAGAACCCTAAGCAGGCAGGGAAAAATCTCAGACATGCTGAAGATATACAATACACGCTACTTACTTCTGAAAAAGGCTTTACAAAGTGTACTGCAAGATATGAGAAATAGTAGTGTAGTTTGTTTAGAAAAAGATTAATTCTCTGTTAAACTGTAACATAAGTTCGATAATTCCTTTCTCCAGTCTGCTGCCGCTTGAAAGTACTTGTGCTGCCAGGTCCTCCTAAGAACTTGCATCTGTCAGATGAAGTATTACAAAATCCTGTCACATAACACAGTCTAAATCATTGTTATGATTACATATGCAGTTAAACATGGTGTTGGCAACAGCTGCAACTCTAAGGACCAAGATAAGTCTAACATAAAAAAATCCAAACCCAATGCCTACATTGGGTAGTTCTCACCCCAGTTCTCTGTCAAAATCCTGGAAGCAAAAAAAGATAATAATGAACTTCTCTGGAAATACACCAGCAATGAGCAGGGGAATGGGTATTCCCAGTTCAGCTAGTGAAAAGGGCTACTTTCGCTTTTTGCCTCTTTCCCCTACTATCTTCTCAAGCTATCTCAACCAGGGAGAGTGAAGATACATATTCGTAGTTAACACTGATTGTTTCAGATGATTCCACAAAACATGCATGATATATATTGTCCCAACTGATTACAGAAAATACTTTTTAGTTCATAAGAGGCAGTATTATTCTGCTACAGAAACTACAAATAGTTCTCTATAAAGATATGAGTGAAACACTAACCTGTAGCATGCAATAGCTTGCTGTCTGGACATCTCCCGTTCTGTCAACGTAACTTTCCATCAAGTCAACTCCATCTTTTGTCAGCCCTGTTAACAGTATTCCCTCCAAATTCCCAGCATCTTTCATTTCATTTGTTAGCTTTTCAATAAACCTGTTCAGCTATAAAACAGAAAATTTACTTCACTTTTGCCATCCCTACAGCCTTTCCTAAATCCTTTCCTACTGTTTGTCACACATTGGCATATGACAAAACTTTCATGATTTGAATAGATTTCAGAGTGTCAGATGAGAACAAAACATACTGCTTGCTGGACGTTACCCAGAAAAAGTTATTAGGCTATATCTATTGTATTGCAAGAATTCAAGTATTTATCAACAAACTTTTAAGCCTTCTGATAGGAAGAGCAAAGAGGTAGGTTACATATTTAAATACTTCAGTGAATTTAAAAGAAAACATTCCTACTGTAAAGCCAAGCCTTAATTCGAATATAAGTTTAGCAAACTAGCACGTCATGAATACCAATAAAACCCACACACAAACAAAAACAAAACCAAAAAAATCACACTGAAGGTACAAACTGAAGACCAGATTATATCCTATTGCAATGAGATAAATCACTCATGACTTATTGCTTCCATTGTTCACCCCCCCACCCCCCAGAGTTTCTTCCACCTCTAAATAAAGCCCAGCCTTTCAGTTTGCTTAAATGTGCAACCACAAGCTTACCTGAGCATCATTGAGGAATTTACAAGCAAATGCCACTCTGTCTCGTACAGCTACGTTATTTTCATACTTAGGAAAGAAACACAGAAATACTACCATCACATACAAGTTTCCACCTTGCCAGTACACTGTTTGTAAAAGTCAGACCATTTGCACTATTGTATAACTAATACTACGAAATTAATTATATACAAAGAAAATGGGACATATGAAGAAAGCAAACACTAACTCTGAGATTAATCACTGATACTCAGATACAGGCATCAGAGCAAGACTAGCTACAGGAATAATCTGCTCAAATGGCAGGAAAACCTGGTATAAAACATCCTATGAGCTTAATGAAACTCTTAAAGAAGAAACTTCGCAGGTCATACAGAGCTGGACTTAGAGCTTCTAGCACATACAGCTAACGCTGTTACCAAGTCACAGGGGGAAGGAAAAAAAACAAACCTTCATTTACCATATTTACAAAATAATAAGCCTAATCACCAATTCCTTTCTAAAAATCGTGACCAAGAGTTACTAAAAAAACTAAAAAAAAAAACCCAAAAACCCAAAACCCCAAACAACTGAAAACTAATTCCAAACACCCAGAACGTTGATTTCTCACAAGAATATTGGCACTCAAGGTGCAGAAATGCAATAGTATTTACTTTCTGCTTTTTAATCCTTTTACTGGAAGTGAGACTGAAGGGAAAAAAGAAATAAATCCTTGACTAGATAAAATTGCGGTAATGTGCTGTGCCCGTATTTTCCCTCCTGATGTTCTCAGAATAGAAACTGTAATCGACACTGCCAAAACAAGATGTGCTTGGTAAAATCTTATTTATGTGAACTTCAACAGGTCTCACTGAAGTAAAAATTAAAACAAGAAAAAACAAATCAAACCAAACAACCCACCTTGTGATCTGCCAGTTTCCAATTCATAAATAAAAAACAACTATAAAATCATTACCTAAAATAAAGAGAACCAGAACATTCTTGAAGAGAAAAACCTCAAGTTTCTCTCCTTTGGGTTTCTTAAACTTTTTTCTTTTCTGTTTTTTTTTAATACCCCAAAACCATCATATATCATGACAACTTTCTTTTCAGCGGGTTTAGGCCAATTATCCTTTTGCATTACAGGAGTCCTCCCTTGAGTCCTATAGAATCCAGTATTTCTGTTGTTATTTAACCAAGGATCAAGTATGTTACTCCTCCAAAGGCTCAAAGTATCTCATAATTAAAGACTTAGCTTCTTCTTCACATGGCAATTTTATACCAAGTTCAGAAGATGTTTACTTCAAATAATTTCACTGTGTTGAAACAGTTAACAGAATAGTTTCACAAGAAAAAATACAATCCAATGCATATACAGCTTAATGAAAGTCCTGCAAAATCCCCTGCCCTTCCTGTTCTCTGCATTTCCATTATTAACCTCCCTTCCCCTTTTCCCCCTGCTTAAATTATTTTGACAACCTATTTCTAGTAGTTCGATAACTCCACGCTAAAAAAAAAACCCTCTAAAAAATGTGTAAGCTATATTGAGTATTTTCACTGCTTATGCATGCTTTATTCACTAATACGTATGTTTAGCAAAAAAAAAGTTACCTAACAGTATCAAGAGAAATCAATACATTCGAATTAATTCACTGAATATAAAGCACTTCCCCTACATATATGTGTGTACACACATAGACACACACATATATAGGCACGTATTACTTAAAGCACTTTTAACAAACAGAAATTTACTCACCAAAACACCATCATAGGAACCAGATTCACTTGTTAGGAAAGCAAACATAGCACACAAGTAGGGATTGTTCAACTGCAGTCTAAGAGTGCTGCACATTTCTCTCCAAAGTGAGTTCTTCTCATCTGTGTAGCCTGATAGAGCCATTGCCACAACATTAAGGTTCAAATCACCTGATTAATTAAAAACAAACAGTGAAACAATATTCAAGTAAAAAAAAAAAATCTAATTAAAACTGTAATTGAAAGCATCAGTTTGAAACAGAACATTCTGTCAGGATACAAGACAAACTGTAGTAGAACTAATTAAAATAAAACATGCATACACTATAATTTATTAGTGTCTGCTTTAAATGATTCTGTTCAAGTAAAGTAACAGCTCTAGAAGACATAAGCCCACGTGCATGACAGCCAGAGTCACATTTTAAGCAACAACACGCTGGTTGTTGAAACATTTTTAAATAGCTTTGAACTGCTAAATGTGTTCCTATCACTATGATAAGATTGCCTTTATTATAATTCATATTCACAAGAAGTGAAAAGATAGGATTGTGTATGTAGCCATCACTTAACTGACCTAGCTGAAGGATGACAATTGCACACAGCAGCTTAAAGTTAACAAGTTTTCTAAAAACATTAAATCTTTTTCATCTAGATATTAATTCTGCTATAAAGTTTAATTTTGTTTTTTGAAGTAAAAGGCAGCGTGTCTCTACTCTGACCTTTCCCCATGAAAAGCACACACTTCCCCCACCAAAAAGGGGTAATATTAAAAATAAAAGAACCTTAACAGCTCCCTTCATGTCTCCCCTACCCACTTCAGTGGCAAGACAGTCTTAAATTCAATGAGAACAAAGATGCAAAGATGCAAATTGGAGCTGCAGGAGGAATACTGGCAAGAAAACAGAACAAAAACACCTCCATCTCCTGGCTCCATCATCTTTTCTCTCATACATTGCAACTTTTACCAAATATTACCCAAAATCAAATGTTTTCTGCAGAGCCTGAGTATTACATTTCAGTTATTCCACAGCTGTTGTAGCAGCAGAAAGTGGCACATAGCCCAACAGAAGCAGATATACATGACATCTAGCCAAGATGCAACTCTTATTAAAACAAAAGAATTCTACCACTTCTCTTCTGAGTGTAGCACTTTCTGTGGTATGTATCAGTAGGAAACTGAAATACATACCTATATATACATACAATCTATTTTAACTGAACAGTAAGGCTGATGATAGCCTGAGGAATGAAATATCAGGATTTGCCAGATTCTCAGACTCCCGTACAACTACTTCAAGTACCTATAAGACAACAGGCATATCTTCATACTATATAACTCTGTTTCCAGAAAAAGAAAAATCTACTAAGGTGATACTAGAAATAAGATACTAAAAAAAATAAATACAAAAAAAAAAAAAAGTACAAATATAAAATAAAAGATACTAAACACGATACACACCTTTTCCTGAGGAAGCCCCTTTATTTAGAATCTGTATTGCTCGCCGTATGTCCAAGTTGAAAAGTGCTACAGCAGCAGCTCGCTCCCAGTCTCCTTCCTGTTCCAATGAATTTATAAAAGGTTCCACATCTAAGTCTGTCCCTTTCTTTATCCACCCACAAAGCTGCAAAGCCAAGGATCTCTCCTCACTCAAATACTGAATAATATCTGCCTGTCTATCAGGTCCACTCCTGCTGTGCCTGAGGTTCTCTGTTGTTCCTAAAATGAGAAATAAGTGAAATGATGCTTAAATCACAATTTAAATTGCAATGACAACATAACACTTAGATTTCCATCATAAAGATGAATATCACATTTTAGAACTTCAACATTACCAAAAACTCCATGGTATAGAGCAGCATACACAAAATTATTTTCATATGCAAAAATCATGCATCGTAACTTCCCACACATGCCCCAATAAGCCTTTTCCATCCTCCACCTCATGAGATTTTGGAAGTTACAGTTGACAGCAGTTGTCAGTATGTCCAATTTGAAAATACGTAATACAGCAAGCGCCTGTTCTACCAGTTCTTTTCTTAGCAAGCGCCGATGTACTAGAATAGAAGGCTTCCCACTACTGAAGAGTTACTTTTTTGTGCCAAGGAGCATAATATTCGTAAGAGACATTATGAATAAAGAAGGCAAGACTCAAATATTAGGTTATCCTAATAAAAATTTCTCTGAGCATGAGAGGCATGAGATGTCCAGACAGCTTATTTAAACATAGTTATACAAATGTCCTACACAGTCACTAATGTGAAGAACTATACCCCTGTGTAGAACTTAAAAAAAATGTAAGTTAAGTGGGGAGCAAGAATTTTTAGGGCCACAGTCAAACCCCACATGCGAAATAGTTCAGTTGAAGATTTACCTTCAAGGATACTTTGTTTTCATTGTTACTGACTTCCCAAGAACACTGAAAATTCTGGAAATCACTGTAACATAAACTGTCAACTTACATGTATTAAAACACAAACAGAAATACTTTGTTTCTGTATTTTTAAATAGCCTCTTTGAAAAATTTTTAAAAGCAAACCCATGAGCACATCATTCCGTAAGCATATTACAACAGAACTTATCAAAGTTGGAATATTCTTACCCAAAGATGACTTCACAATTGATTTAATGCCAGCATAAACTAAGGGACCTTTGTTTCCTGTAAGTTTTTGATCCATATCTTCAGTGTACTGCTTCATAAGTATTTTCATGTATAGGAAGCTTAATTTTTTCCCAAGTGTTTGAAAAACTTTTTCTTTCTCAATTTAAAGTCACATTATATCAACACATGCAAAGTATTTACAGGATGTTGCATTATATTTAAAGATTTTCAAGAATTTCACAGAAGTGGTTTACATATAAAGGTATATTAATTCTTCAGGATATAAAATAAAGGATATAATGCAGAGTGTACCAAAGTGATTTCAGCTGAGGATCTTCATTTCCAGCTAGGAGGTGATTTCTCCAAACTTGTTCAGTATCAAGACCATACCTTGACAGAGCTCTGAGCCGCATTTTGGTTGCTATATCTTTTTCCAAGGAACTAGCCTTTCCTTCTTCTGTACACTCATATAAATGTCGTCCACAAGCCCACATTAAGGAGGTCACTGGACTCCAAGCAAGAGAAATTCTTTCAAAAACTGTGAAGTCAGACATAGTCCTGTTGGGAGTCACTACCACCATTCGATTTTGACTTGTGGGATGCCAGGCAAACGAAGCAATGTAGTTTTCACATGGTTGGACACTTCTTTCAATTATTGTTGGCTCAGTTTCATCTCCAATAGGGGTGGGAGTATGCTGCATGTCATACAGTCTAATGATATTACTATCCCTTGTTAAAGTAGCTAGCAGTCCTGTTCTTGTTGGACACCACGCAACTTTTGTTAAGGGCTTTGGCTGCTCTGTCAAGGTCAAGACAGGCTTTTCAAACTTTCTTAAATCCCATATGGCAACCTGACCTTCATAGAAGGAAGCTACACGATCGTGGAAATAAGGATCAACAGTCACTCCCTGGACAGCCTTTGTGTTTACAAATATTTTTTGGCTTGTGTTCCTCAGATCAAAAATAGCCAGATTTCGATGCATTCCAGCTAAAAGCAGCTTCTGATCCCGTGGAAGCCAACACAGAGAGAGGCAAGCATCGTTCTGACCTAATTCATATAATGGCTTTGTTACTACCAGTCCTGCTTCTGTATCTCCTGATGAAAGTCTTACTTTCTCTGTAGCAACTGCAGTCTCTGAGGCATATTTGCTACTGATATCCCAGATCAGCACTGAGAAGTCAGCCCGATGTTTATCTAACCCAGCAGCAAGCCAATTACTATCCAGTGGGTTCCATGCGAGGGTGTTGCATTGCCGCGCGTGTTTGGGTACAAATTCTTTGCCTATCAAATCTTTACATTTTGAGTTGTGGTCTTGACCGAGGCTAGTAAGAACCACTCGACCATTGGCCTGTCCAACAGCAAGAAGGCATTCAGGATCGTACTTTGGATACCAAGCCACACATTTCATGTATGGTGTATCTGAATTTATGGACAATAGCGTAGCTGTTGTTTCTTCTGATAACCGCAAGGACCCCGCCTTGAGTTCTGAACTTACAGCAGAGTCAATGTGATAAAGGCTCAATTCCGAATCGCACACAACAAATCTGTCAACATGGTGCGGCGCCCACAAAATATCAGGTTTGGAGCCACTCATGTTTAGAGCAGGTTTACACACAATTTAAGCTCTTGTAAGAAGAATCAGGTGATATCCATGCATGTGGAAACTGTTGAGAGAATAAGTTGCATGAATGTTAACAAAAAACACATTCCTTTGTAACCTGAGATCATCTTTAAACAAACAAATGTATAGTTCTGAATGACTTTTAGCCCAAAGGTTTAACATGTACAAATTCTAGGCCGAAACCTGAAGCATTCTCTGCATTACATCACTTTCCCTACGGCTCACTGGTTTTGCTGGTGTATTCCTACAGAGACAGAGCCAACAGAGCCACCTACAAACCTGACAGCAGGATCTGCTGGGTTTACAAACTCAAGATGCCTATTAATCAAGCCAGGATTAGCTGAGATGTGATATGGCATAATACATGGGTGTGCTGCTGGTAAAGTGACACACCTTAAGACATGCAGAGAAAATCTAATTGAAGTGCACTAATAGACAAAAATTAGAGTCTGCCCGTTTTGTCTGAAGTCTGAAGTTCCACAGCCTGGAAAGGCTTGACCTCTTTAAGGATTCCTAAAGAAATACAACTTTTCACTCTTTACCTTGTTCTACTGCTCCTAATCCCACCTTCTGCCCCAGCATTACCTTCTCTTCATTCACATTTGGCCTAACAGCATTCACAAATAGGCACTGCTCTTAAAGACCATTTACACTTCCAGGAACTGCGTGCCCAGAACGACCATACATACCTACACACAAAACAACCCCACACACCCTATAAACGCCACCGGTACCTGGAGAGAGGCACACACGCGATTGGGAACCATGAAAAGGGAGCGGATTTACTCCCGGGCCTCCTGATGCTCACGCTCCGGCCGGGCTCCGCCGTACCTGGAGGGGGTGACAAGGCCGCAGCCCACCCCGCCCCACCGCTCTCTGCTCCGGGGCGTCCTCCGAGGCCTGCGAGGACACGGCGCCGGCCGCAGAAACGCACCCACCCTCGGTCCGCGCGCGGCCGTGCTCACCCAGCCCGCGGGGCCCTCCGACCCTGCTACGGCTGCAGCCGGGGTAAGGAGCCGGCGACCCGCCGCGGGCCAACACTGCCAGCCCGGGAGGGAGCACCGCGACACACCACAGCCTTCCGCCACCGTGCGGGCAAAACAGCGGCACTTCCGGCGCACACGGCGGAGAGCGCAGCGTCACTTCTGGAAGAGGCGGCACCATCCTCTGGATGGGGGACGCTCCCTTCCGGCCCCCGCCGCGATGCGGTTCGTTGGCCGCCGGGCGCCCCTCCCCGTGCCCCGGAGGGTTCCGCAATGGGGGCGATGCTGTGGGGACCGTGGCTGCGGGCAGCGCGCGCCCTGCGGGGGGGAGCGCGCTCCGTCACACCGCCGGCTGCTGCCTGCAGACCGCGCTGGTTTCACGCCGCAGGCTTGGGGTGGGTTTGGGTAGGAAGCGAACTTAAAGCTCATCTAGTTCCGATACCCTGCCCGGGCAGGGACACCTTCCACCAGACCAGGCTGCTCCAAGCCCCGTTCATCCTGGCCGTGAACGCTGCCAGGAATGGGGCAGCCGCAACACTTTTACTGCTTTATGTCGCATTCTTCAATGGCTTCTTGTTAACACATCAGCATTGATAAGTACTCCAACAGGTGGAAAAGGGGCTAACAGTGACAATACCAATTTACACACGGGTGGAAGTAACTTGTAAGCAGTAACAACTGGACAGTATTTCTTACACTGAAAATTGTGACCGATGTGAACAAAACCTCAGAAAACATTCAGCCTGGAGCATGCCGTTGGGTGCGTGTTTGCCTTGCGAATAGCTGGTTTTCAGCGTCCTTCCGCTGCAGGAGTGTGCAGGGTGCTACGCGCCTCATCTCTGGTAGCAGCAGCTCCCCTGACTTTGCGTTCAGCCCTATTTGCACTTAGCCCCTCTACCTTCCATCTGAGTTCTCTCTGTTCCAGCCCAAGTGTTTCCTAACTGAGTGCAGATGACCTTTGTTAAAGGCATACAGGTTGGACAAAATGAAGTAGATTTGCGCAAGAACTACAGCAAGTCTGTCCCTCTTTCACCTTGCTTCTCCCCTTAAGCTCTGTCTCTCTGCATACCATGTAATACTCCGAAGTATACCATGCTGCTTTAAAACATTATATGTGGATTCTATTTGACTGAAGGAAACCACCTGATTTCCATTAGCTTTATTCTTGGAAATGACTGGATTGCTTTGGATAAAATTTAGCTGGATTAAAATTTTTGGATAAAATTTGGATAAAAAACGTCTGGCCCAAATAGTTTCAGTTTCTGTCTTGAAAGATAAATATAACTATAAACAACAAAAACTGGAGTCTCAAATAGGAAATATTGGACAACGTTAAAGGGGGAAGTACTCAGCCTGTCAGTAATTATACAGATGTGTTCCACACACATTCTCTAGATGTGTCCTTTGGTTCATCTCTTGTTTTGAATATACCCTGTTACACATGGATATGAAGCCTAATGCACACCCTGCAGATGCCAAGTCAGTCTTCATTTAACTCTGTAGTCTCAGAAACATGCCAAGGGAAAGAACAACTGAAGGTGAAGGCTTAGACATATAGGATAAAATTACTGTACTTCTGCAAGGAAAAAATACTTAAAAATAGATATTACTGTAATTGCACAGATTTGTCATGTGGCGCATACCTAAATCCTGTCAATGGTAATTCTGGGTGTTTTCCTCACAGTCTCTATATTTTACCAAAGACAAAATGGAAATGTTTGTAAGTTCCTAGAGGGCAGTCATTAAGAAAATTATTTCAATAAAGAGCTCAAAGGAAAGCAAATTTTGTCAAAGGATAGAAATGCCTTTCATGTGTCTTTAATGTTCTGAAGGCCTGGGAAGTTTGGGGTCTCCCTGGGATTTGTAGAATCCTTTTAGTAATAAGGGAATTCTAGGAAAATAAAAAAAAGTTGAAACATCAGTCTAGTGAGGAAGTATTGAACACTTCATATAAGAAAGGCATAAAATGTATTGAACAACCTACCAAGAAGCTGTAAGAAGCCAAGGAAATTGTTTTATCAGATAACAGATTATTCCAGGAATGTTTTGAAGGTGGGCTGAACATAAAAAACCAGCCAGGAAAGCAGTACATAGAATCTCTTGGTCTGTCTTTTCCAGAAAACTGGTAAAAGATAATCATGAAACAAGCATTTGTCATCTATAAAGTATCAGAATACAATAATTTACTGTAACAGCAAGTAGTGGGAATTTCCCCCTTTCCTCAACCAGCACCCCCAAGTCCTTCTCTTCAGGGCTGCTCTGAATCTATTCTCCGCCCAGCCTGTATGTGTGCCTGGAATTGCCATGGCCCAGGTGTAGGACGTTGCACTTGGCTGCGTTGAACTTAATGAAGTTGGCATTGGCCCTCCTCACAAGCATGTCAGGGTCCTCCTGGATGGCATCCCTTCCCTCCAGCGTATCAACCGAACCATATAACTTAGTGTCATTGGCAGACTTGCTAAGGGTGCACTCAATCCCACTGTCCATGTTGCCAACAAAGATGTGAACAGGATCAGTCCCAACACCAACCCCTGAGGGACACCACTCATTACTGGTCACCAGCTGGACATTGAGTCATTGACCACAACTCTTTGCGTGCAGCCATCCAGCCAATTCTTTATCCACCAAGCGGTCCACCTATCAAATTGATGTCTCTCCAACTCAAGAGACAAAAATGTCATGTGGGACAGTGTCAAATGCTTCGCACAAGTCCAGGTAGATGACATCAGCTACTCTACCCCTGTCCATCATGGAAGTCCAGTAGCCCCATCATAGAAGGCCAACAGATTGGTCAGGCAGGATTTCCCCTTAGTGAAGCCATGCTGCCTGTCACCAAGCACCTTGTTGCTTTTCCTGTGCCTTAGCCTGCCTTCCAGGGGAATCTGCTCCAAGATTTTGCCAGGCACAGATGTGAGGCTGACTGCTCTGTAGTTCCCCAGCTCATCCATTTTCCCCTTCTTGAAAATGGGGGTTATATTTCCCTTTTT